>SNQJ01S0215423.1:0-12975 GCA_010110895.2 Picea sitchensis
ATATTTAAAGGTAATATTAAATTATAAAAATTAACATTATATTTTAATATTATAAATATTATGAATAGAATAATATTATGAATATTATGATTAGAATGCCAACTAGAAGATATTAAGTAAAGGCAATAAAATTTTGTATTTAATTAATATTATGATTTTATGAATATTGAAATTATATAAGTTAAAATTATTAAGTAATTTTAGATTTATTAATTTTCAATATTTTTTTGGAAATATTTTGTAGAGAATTTTTAATCACATTTTTTTTAGAAAATAATGTTTAATGTAAATTTGTTAATATTGAATACTTAATTTAGTGACATTTAGTAAAATATGTAAAAATAGAGAATGAGTATGAAGATGAATCCCAAAACCCCTTGAATGTATGAAGCTCAAAACACTTAACTTTTTGAATTAGCTTCTCTAATTATCAATTCTTAATACTCTTATAATAATAAAAGTATGCTTCTTGTAAATAAGTTATTTATTTTAATATGTGATGCTTGAAATTATTTGTTTTATTTAGATATTTCATCTACCATAATTTTTTAATAATGATTTATGAGTTTTTTTTTTTTTTTTAATTATGCAAAATAAATATAAAAATAACATGTTATATATGAAAAAAAATCAAACATTTATTTAATTTGGGCATAATGTATTTATTTATATAAATTAGACTTAATAATAATAAAAGAAGAAGAATAAGATTATTTTTATTTTTTTCCAAAATAAAATGTACATATTTTGGTTATTGGTGATTAAATTAATTGTGATGTGAAGATAATATATGGCATATAACATGTCAATTGGATGTAGATTGAATAGTTGTGAGGAAAAGTTGTTACTCTTCTCACTTTGCTTGGATACTAATTTAACTTTGCAAGATGTTTACTTTTAATTATATTATATTGTTGATTGATGATGTTTCCCAAAATTTTATTAGTTGGGAAAAAATATAACAATGTACAACATATATTATGAATAGAATGCTAACTATATATGAAGATGAAACAAGTAAATTTTATATTAAAATTATATTAGCATTATTTAAATCTATGTAACCTAGATTTATATTAATTCAAGATTTATTCATCTTCAATAATTTTGTAATAATATTATTTGTATCTTGAATTATCATAATTATTTGAGTATTAACACTCAAATTCTTACTATCAAAGGAACCTAGTGCTAGAAATGTGACATAGCTAGGGTGAGATTTGAGTATTAAAACTCAAATTCTTACTACAAAGGAACCTAGTGCTAGTAGTGTGACATAGCTAGAGTTCACACCCTAGTGGCTAACCACTTCATCCTCTCACAAATCATTATAATCTCATACTTAGGTCCCATTCTCTTGGTTTTTTGATGTTTCCTATCTCTAGACTTTTCCCCATGATGTTGTCTTCTAATTAGGTTGTACAAGTTGATATTACCATGCTAAAGACTACTTCAATCACCCCTACATATGATCTGGTTCATTCAGGGTGTAGTTCTTCCAAGCCCACGTGCACACCCCCATTGGAAGAAAAGAAGTCCTTTTTAGGAAATTCCCACTAATGTCACTTAGTAAATGGCCTCTATGAACCTTTCTCCGTTGCATATTAGATAATTAAGAGAGGATCCAATCTCCTCTATACCAATGGTTTTCCATGTCATAGATCAAACAAATTATTTTAAAAGCTTGATGGGTTATTCTACATATTTAATGGCCTTTGGTCAAAATGCATAGATATGCATGCATGAATTTGCTCCTCAACATAGAAACCAAAAATCAATATGAAGCCTTTATCTATCCATGCACAAGAGGATTCTTCATTCTAGAATTTGAACTCATTAAGGATAGGGACCCCATCCTTAACTTAGGTCCTTTGTTTTGGGAAACATTGGGCTATGCCTAAATCCCTAGATCTCAACTTTTAAACCCTTCTTTAGATTCACTCTCCTCTGCTCCATTTTGGGAAATATCAACCTTCCACTAAAATTTTGGGGTTTTGATTTCTTGACACCATTGGAAACACACTAGTAAAGTTCCACTTTCAAAGCATTGAAACATAAAAGAGACATATCACTACACATGCTCTAATCTACATGGATATGGATATCAGTAAAAGTTCCTGACCAAAAATAGGCTAAATGCAAAGAAATACATCTAGACATAACCTCCAAACTACAAAAAGGTGACCTTCCAATGTAAGGCTTGTTTTGAAATCAGCCACATGGTAGCCCACTACCCAAATCTAGTAAATACTTTTTCAACCCCTCAAAAAATTGCATAGGTATCCCATTTTATGGGTGGGAGCAAAGGAAGAGAATTATCTAATCAACAAGGAACTCACTTCAACCGCCTCTTGATCCTAACCAACCTAAAATTGAAGTCCCTCAATAAGTCTCATAAGGAGAAGGAACAACCCAAAGAACCCGTGTAATTCTGGAAGGACCATCAAACATAGCACTAGAGTTGTTGAATCCTCCCCAAGCACCTCAAGAAGCAATGTTATCGCAAGCCCATTCTCAATTTCCAAAGGAAGTTATAGATCTAGAAAAACAACCTGAAGAAAATAAGCTTATCCCTCTACCCACACAAGAGCAAAAGCCACTCCCATCTCCTTTCACTCCTACCATGGTGATCTCACCTCCCTATCCCTATTAGGAAAATGGAAGAGGAAGTTGGGTTGATGTATCAAAGGAAGAGGAGGTTGGGTTGATGTATCAAAGGAAGAGGACAAGGCCACAAAATATCTAGACACTGGAAGCAAGTTATCCAAGAGGAGGAATGTGTAATCATAATAGAACTAAAAGACAAGGAGTTGCAAGAACCAACAACACCAATACAAGAACAACATGAAGAATGGATAAAAGTCTCCAAGAACAAAAAATATCTCAATGGATGTTGACTTACATGACACAACATAACATGTATTGCCCTTCTATTGTGTTATACATTGTTATTTTATCAGAATGTATTCATGTCATTCATGGAAAGAAAAAACTCATGTGGGAAAATAAAATAAAAAATACTTAGAAATCCCCTACACTATAAGAGTCGAGAGACCTTCCCACTAAGACACCATTATGATATTGCGTACTTCTCTGACCAAGTAAAGTTGTAGATTTTGACTCAATATAATACAATCATTTTGGTTTTTGAAAAATAAGCACATTTTATAGATTTTTCTTTTTTTTTCTTTATAGATATTATTTATTTTAAGGAGAGTAAACATTGTACATTTTTTACCATTTTCAGTTTGTCATCACTAGACAAAACAATCTTTGCTAAAATTGAAATTTTAGCAAAGACAAATTATTGTTTTTAATAAATAAAAGGGTTCAACACTCTAGCATACTCCTGTTGCAACTATACATATGCAATTCTATCAATTCAAAAATGATTATTGAAGATATCATACCATAATACCAATTTCCTTTCCCATTATTTTGAACAATTGAAAAAAAAAAGATCATAACATGTTTATATTACAATTTTATTTTAATATCAAACTGAAATTAGTCTTATTAAATTTCAATTCCTAATAATCTTATAAAAATATTTATTATTATACATAATAATTATAAAAATGTAAACATCACCTAACTATATTTAAAAATAAAAAGAATAAAATGTTGATTAATAATGCAATGCATTTTATTTTTCTTTCCAAATAAATATAATCAAATCAAAATATTAAGTAAATGTTGAAGACTTAATCAAATCAAAATATTAAGTAAATGTTGAAGACTTAATCAAATCAAAATATTAAGTAAATGTTGAAGACTTATTGTAATTTAGTGTGATTGAATTAAACTTATATTGAAAAGTAAAGTAGGGGTAATTATTAAAAACTGGAATACCAAATCAAAAGAGTATTTTCCTGGAAATATTTTTGTGAAAGGTCTTTCCATTTTAATTTGAACGGAATGCTTTAACATTTTCATAGAGTTTAAATTTTAATTATATTGATACTAAGACGATATGGGTTGGTTATGCATGACACTTTTAGATTAAATTGTATGTGAATTAAAGAAATAAAATTTATATGTTTTTCTTGGTATTTTAAAACTAAAAATACATTGATTATCTATATATTATATACATAAAAGAGAAATTTACATTAATTCTTTGGTTGGGACCTATTTATAGAGAAAAATAGATCTCCAATCAAGAATTGTCATCAAAGTTTTGTTAATCACATGTGTTTCTTTCCTCAAAAGATCATAAAAGGAGGTTATCTAACATAACAGTGTATAGCTACTCATAATGACTATTTTTAATACACACAAACATAGTCAAACCCATTATCCAATGCTCAGAGGAGGTGTAGATTCCTCCTCTACCACCTCCATCACCAACTTGATGTTTTCATTCTCATCCTGGGCCTACTCCAATTGTTGAATATCATTATCCACCTCGATCGTATTGGCACACATCCCCACTGAACTAGTATAGCCTTCGACTTGATTTCCTTTTCCCTTGTCACATATTGCCTTGGAAATGGTGACCTTGATCATGAATACTCTTCAGCAGACCACTTCAAATTTCCCCTGGAAGAACCTAAGGGTATGCAGGATTTCATGTTGGTCTTCCCTAACCTTCTCCAACACTTGAGCCACCAAAGTTTTAACCAGCCAATAAGTCTCAACAATCCTAAATTACTTTGTATCCCAAGTCAGTGAATATACAAGGCCCTCCACCCACACCCTAACCTCACCTAGAATCTTGGCATCTGAAGTCGACTCCCACTTCACTATCACTTCTTCCTCCACTTCTTCCACCTCCTCCTTCTCCCTAGTTGAGAATTTATCTTCATATTTCCGCTATGCTCTATCTTCTTCTTGATTGGCATTGATCCCTAATATCAGAGCCCGCAACGAGGACACATTACTTTTCTCTTACCCTTGTCGACTCTTCTAGCCATATCGAGATCCTGACACAAACGATACTCGAACCTCCTATTCAACCCACTCAAAAAACCATCACCTATTGCCACTTGGGTGTTCAAAGGAATGTGAAGCCACCTTAGAGGAAACCACCTATGATCCCCACGACGAATATGATCCCCACGACCCACTAGACCAACCCAGCTTCTTCCCACTACACTCTTCACATGTTTTCCTGGATGTGATCCTCCCTAAGAGGAAAGAGCCACTACCAAAGCAATTCCATTATCTACCCCATAGCCAATTCATGTCCACCAAAACATATCTACCATCGTCATAAAGAAATAACACTAAATCTCTCTTAGTGCCAATCATTTTCAGAACATCGACCTCGTGCCTTCTCAGAGCAAGATGCTTTGTCTCCTTCTTTGTACCTCCTTTCATCGTTACAATACCACCACTCATTATACCTCGCATCGTTCCACCATACCTCACCTCCTCAAAGCTCAAGAACACCATAAATTCATCAACTGACATGAGGGGTGGCATACCCTATTTCCCTCGGAATTTCGTCACCCCGTTCCCTCCATAAGTGATCTCCTATGTTCGACCCTCGACAAGTCATTAGTGCATGTCCAAGTGGCGGCCAAGCACGATGTGTATGCATCTGCAACTCCACTCGTTTTCACCCCATCTGAGTGAAATAAATTTTATATGTTATCCATAAATAACCATTAGACTTTTTATTACCTTCGCTTAATTTTTTTTTAATTTAGTGAATTTAATTTTAAATTTTTTATAATTTTTTTTATTGAGAAATAAAATATTTATCATTATAATATATGTCTTTATATATTTATAGTGATAGGGGATGGAAACAATACATCGTTATTATCGTAGTTGGTTGAATTAAGAGATTTAATAGTTAACTGAGACATGAGTAAAATATCCCAACACAAAGAAGATCAATCTCAAACCATTACGTCTCATTACATTAGAATCAACAAATGAAAAAATCTCAAGCCATGATGAATCATTATATACGTGTGTTGCATATTTAAAGTTAGGAGGATGATAATAGCACAATATTATCCAATTGCACGTATTGTTATGATTGTGAGTTTATACTTGTTAGTTGAATTAAGAGATGCAAAGGTTAATTGACACAATAACAGCAGAACCCAAACCAAACCTACATTGTTATAAATTGCAAAGAAAAAGAATCGATCAATGTCTTTCATGTGCAAAATCCATCCCAAGAAAAGTAGTAAAAAATCGTAAACTTCAAATCAAATACAAAAACCCGTAATTTTATCTCGAAGTGAGTATTTGACTTCCATGCATGTCACAATCCTTGAAATGAAAAGATAAACCTTGAGTTTTTCACAACTACACAAAATATAAGAATATCATAGAACAATCGCAAAATTGGAAACGCCAAATACACTTTGCTTTCTATGAAGATTTTTCCATAGTTCACAAAACATATATTTGCTTCCTAAGTTTGAATTTGATATATTACTTCGTAGGCTTTATAGATATTTATGAAATAAGATGAATTATTTATAAAATAAGATGAATAAACATATTTTAGAATGCAACATGTTTGCTTGCATGCTAGATTAACAGAGTTAATATATCTATAATTTGGTGAACTTTGCATGTAGATAGATCTCCCTTATCTTGTAAGTTGCTATGGAAATCATCAAAGACCACAAAACTACAAGTTCATTCATTTGTAAGTCTTCGTCATTAAAGATAAATCTTCAATGACATCTTGGAGGATGGTATTCCTGAAATTAAAAATGGAACTGCTCTTTAGAAAGGTTCCTAGAGATCTTTTGTTGTATGAGCTCTTCAAACACTATTGATTAATTAAACATATATTTCCAATGTTATGGGTACGAAGGGTTGTAGAATATGAGCTCAATTACAACGACATATATGGATCATTCACACTTACATGGATCAATTCCAACATACTAGAAGGGCACGTAGGGAAATCCACTATATTTGTTACATTCATGTCCTATCATTTGAATTCCTTCATCTATCACTATCCATGTCTATCATTGAAGAAGCCCCCATTCTCTAACATGCATTATTACATTGTTGTTGGATCCATTTTTAATTTGATAGGCATGTTGCTTTGCAGACATCAAAGCATAAAGATACTCCCATTCTCCAACATGCTCTAATATGCATTATTACATTGTTAGTGGATCCATTTTTAATTTGATAGACATGTTACTTTAAAGGCATCAAAGCATAAAGATATGACTCTTAATTAGGATATAATCTCATTAAAGCATATAATTTAGTTATATTTTACATAGTCTGCATAGATGATTTTAGGAGTTAAATTTTGTCAATGGGTTAATTTTTCATGGTTTTTCCCAAAAAAAATCGTCAATTTATATTTTTTTTAAAAACGGTTTGCTCAAATTCTATAGAATAAAATTATTTTACCTTAAAAATCACCAAAATTTTATAGAAACTATATAAAATCCTTAAAAATTTGAATACTTTTACAAAACTATCACCAAACATTTTACATTTTGCATATTAAGGATTAGTAAGATTAGCCCATGTTTATACATTTTAATATAAATTTTCATCCTTAAAATTATCCATAAATTGATCATCCAACTTAGTAGTAGTTATAGTTAATTATGCCTTACATATAACACCTTTTTCATTACATTTGATTGGTCACTTTGATATCTAAAACAATGTTGCAAATTTCCTCAACTTACTTATACTTTTGGCTTCGAACTTTTGTTTCCCAACAACAAAGTTCAAACCTTTTAGACTTTGAATCTAATCATGCACTCTCTTTAAATCAATCATATAGCAATTACTAGTGTCCAATAAATTGGATATTATGTATTCAATGATTGCCAATGTTAGCTACTTCCTCTTAGCTAACTTGTAAAGTCTTATTTGTTTTGTTGTTTGTTGATGAATTTATTCCTATTTGTTTGACTTGAAATTCTACAAGTTTAAACTTTGATAACAAAGTTCTTTAGTGTGCCTAATGTAATTTGTACTCACGTGAATGACTGAACAAATGCTCAAATCATTTTGAAGTGTGCTTGTAGTGTCTAAAAAGTATAAAAGAGAGATTTAACTATTTGTTAATATATTTATGGTACATCAATGATGCAAATGAGATGAAATCTTCGCTTTATGGCCAAAAACTTAGATAAACCTATACCCCAACTATAAACATAATCAAACCAACCCCCAAGACTCAAGACATGCTAAATTATTAACACAATGAACCTTGTAAAAAAAACAAAGGGTTGGGAGCTGATAAGGGGAAAGAGCGCATTGTTCAACTACATATCAAGCTTTGCTTCTACCACTTAAAACCGCAAGAGTTTGGCCCAAAGCAACTCAAAAATTTCCCAATGTCAAACATAGTTTGACTAACAATCTTATTTTCCCTTTGACTTTGGCACTTGTCAACTACAAGCCTAGTTATTACTCTTTTCCAAAATAACTTACCACTCTCACCTTTAGTCAAGAATATTACCTTTAGCCAAGAATATTTAACCATCAGAGTCATGTATGTTTCTGGCAAGAAAATCCTTTAGTTGTTCTATGTGGGTCCTCGAGGCATGACACGAATGTAAATGTTTTAGATCGCCTTATATTAATGAATACACCAGAATACAAAGGTGTTTCAACATCCTTTCACTACATTACTCTTATTAGTCCCTGCCGTAGGCATAGAGGGACTATAGTGATCGATAATTCGTTGACTACATATTAGTTTGTCCTTTGACCACAAATATTTGCATAATATGTATTGTTGGAGCTGGGGAACTAAAAACATAGATTTTTATATAATAAAAAGTACCATATATGTACTGATCTGATTGGATAAGAGAATGGAGGTATTATTTCCAGCTTATCTATTCCCAATGTTTTATATGGTAACATATCCAAACTTTTTTATCATATACAGTCTTTTTGAATCATATATTTTTCCTATGTATTGCTTGAACGTGGATTAATGCTAGCATTAGTTCGAATGTTTGTCTTAGCATTTTCTGCTAGGTGAATATATCTATAAGTTTTTATTTGTACTAACCATATTGAAATGTTTAGATATCCAAGCTTTGTAGTGATCGAGAATTCCAAAGTTTATAACGTCCTTGCCGCATGTATTTGTATTGAAATGTATTGACACTTTTTTTGAGGTACTTGAATATGCCTGACAGCTTAAATGCTTACATGACGTGAGGTCCTCCAACAGGCCTGGCAGCTTAAATGTTTGCATACTGCGAGGTCCTTACATAGCCTGACAGCCTTAAATGTTTATCTAAATACGTTTCTCGGAGTACATTTTTCCTCGAAATTTTCCATACAATGTTGCAGTGATTTTGCACAATATTGTTGTCCACCGCCAGTTGAATAGGCATTCTATGTTTCATCCTTCTTCTAGCTTTGCAATGCAATTTCGTCATCATTGAAGCTACATACATTGTTTACTGGTTCGGTGAGTGCTTCTTCTTCGTTGGTTCGTCGGTTGCTGCTTTTTGTTGTTCAGTTCACAATTCGACCTGCGCCTCTGCATTTCATCATTTTGGAGTAAGTTTCCATGCCATAGTTTTATTTTTTGTTCCTTGTTTGTTGTTCAGTGTTTGCAGCTTGGAAGTAAGAATGTTTTCTTATTTCTACTGGCATGCTCGTCATATGTTTTTGGTTCCTTCTGTGCTTCGGCTGCAATTTCGTAATCGTTGGAGATACACATGATGTTTACTAGTTCGGTGGTTGTTGCTTGTTCGTTGGTTCATGGGTTGTTCGTTCTGTTTGTTTGGATTGGGTTTACACTTTGGGAGCGTGGGGATGCAGTTGGGCATGTTCATGCTTTATCGTTGTTTTGGTGCTTTCTATTTTCTTTTGTTTTATTTGGCTTTGCAGGGTTGGTTTCCTGCACTGGAAGTTGGAGTTGTTTTTTTTTTTTGGATTGTTATTGTTTTTTGGCTGCTTTACGGTGTTCAACCCCTACATCGACGAGTCGACATGCAGTTGTGTTATTTTCCCTGTTTGGTGAGGTCAATATCTATTCTGCTGTGAGATTTTGTTGGTGCTTCAGTGTTGGCATGAAATAAAATAGTTGCATGAAAAATAATTCAAGAAGTACATGTGCAATTGCAATATCCGTTGTTTTTTTGTTAAAATAAAGCATATGCAGGCTCCATTTATAAACTATGTATGGTCAAATGTGCCCATATGAAAATACATGCTCTTTGTCCTTTACATAGACTGGTGTTCCCACGATACAATCCATCTTGTACTCGAGATATGATATGTACAACAAAGATTCTGCAAAATTATATTTCCATGTCTGGAAGCATATCTGGTTAGTTTGTCATGGGAAACCAAAATCTTGTATTTTGGGCACAACAATCTGTGTAGAGGATAAAGAACATGTATTTCCATCAGTGGAAGCATATCTGGATACTTTTCCACGAAAAACCATAAATCGTTTAGCTACGGCCATGCAATTTCGTAATATTTTGTGGCTTATAATATATTTTGGGCAGGGAAAAAGAAATTACACATTCACAACTATGGATTGAGAAGCACAAAGGTTCATGTTTATGCCTATATTTTAGACTGTTCATTGAGTCTCTTTTATTGTATGTACATATTACTTGTTGTCCGGTGCATACCAGCTTCCATTCATGTTCATTGTATTTTGTGCGTTCCCACATTCAAACAAACAGAATAGATGGAGAAAACGACAGAGTCTTGACTGCATCGCTTGAAGAGGATATAGAAATGTGCATGCTTGTATTTTTATTTCATATTGCGTTGTTTTGTATTTCATTTATTATCTGTATATGTGTTCACCTAGTTTATTGTATCTTCATTACATGCATTCCTGCATACTAACCTACTTCATGTCTGTTGTGTTTTCGCTGCATTGCTACATTTAAACAAACAGAATGGTCGGAGAGGACGATGAACTCATTGGTGAGAATGTAGTTGAGGAATTACAAAAGTGGATACCTGTGCTCTTATTTCATATTCCAGTGTTCATTTTTTCATTTACTGTCTATATATTCGTTGTGCTTGTTATGTTGCTTTGCACATTTTTTTATTTTTATTTTTTCCCCCTTCTTTTCTTCCTTCAAATATAATATATTCTACGTATTTTGCTTGTTGTTACAATGGAATAATTAGACCCATTTCTCTTTCTTTTACATGTCTATCTTCATACTAACTTGCCTTCATGTCCATTGCATATTCGTTGTTGGTACCTTGGAAGAAACAGGTTGGTTGGACAGGAAGATGAATTGTTTTGTGCAACAACAGAGGGTTTTGTGGTACAATCTTCTAAAAGGTATACCAACTATGTTGGTAAATTAAATATACAAACCGGGTGGGGGCATATAATATTAGACTTGAAAACGATGGCTTGGCAGAATTGGCCCTTTCTTCCCTCCCTATTTCTACTTTTTCCATTTTCTATTATCCCTTTTTTTTCTAATTGATTTGCTTAGTGGTCTTTCCAAAAATTCCTTGGTGCGTCGGTTGGCGGACTAATGGTTTCACATCTAAGGTCGTGCTTCTACCTTATTCCATACCTACCCACTTTGTCGATTGTGGGTGTCGGGCTGGCGGGTTTAAGATTTATCCCCTGTCTTTTGGGGGTCCGCAATATACATATTGGTCGTGGTGCCCCGCCCTCACACCCCGTTTACTGTTACACATTTTTCTAGTTAAAAAAATTAGATGCATACAATTTTATGCTTATTTAGTCCTTCTGATGGATAGTATACAATGCATATGCTTGTTTAGTCATGATGTTCATCTGCACATGCTTGCATCAGAAAACGTTGGTCTAGTGACATGGCCATGAGCAGTCAGTCATCCCAGACATCAGCAAACCGACAAGGCCAAAGGTAAAGATGCATACACTATGCTCTTAGTATGTTTACCAGACAAATATCATCGGCTATTTATTCATCTATGGCATGGTGAATATGTTGATGTCATCTTCAATGCATGGTTTGCAATTCACAAGAAGTATCAACGAGTACAAGAGAGACACTGAACATAGTTCATGTTCCGCAGACTAAGAGGTGTGGTTGCAAAACTCTAGCTCCATAGTTCATCGAAGTTATGTCTGTACTTGTAGATTTATGTCAATGAAAGAAGAATACAAAAAAAAAAAAAATGCACACTACCATTCACTTTAGTTTTCCTATTCAAAAATTGTCACCAGGTCTAGATTTGTAACACCCAAAGTATTATCAATAGAGGGCTTGAACAGCTGCCGAACTGGACAAGTGTTCGTCAAGGACATAATGGTCGTCTATAGAACCTACTTGGACAAGGCAAACAAAACTAGATCCATTATGTATGCTTACATGATAGACAAGGAGGCCATGATGACAGTGACGCTGAGTATTCCTACACAGCTTGTCCAGAAACATGCAGAAAAGATATTGCCAGGTAATGGGATATCCATTACAAATTTTAATATATATTGCCCAAAACAGTATATGACCGTGGTGGTTGTGATCGGATTATTTCGCTCAATGAAACAAGTATTGTGGAAAAAATTCTCACTGTTTGTTCAGAATATCGTTTCGTCTCGGACGCGACTATCAACCAGCTTACACAAAGTAGTGATATTTACTCAATCAGAACCATTGGCGCAACTGTCACACTGGCGAGAAAACTTGTCTCGCAACACATTCTCCATATAAAGGATGGAGAGTCGGACAGCGACAATGCAATGGTATCTCTTTCCATATCTGGTTTTTTCCTTTACTTTTGCATGTGCATGTATCTCGGATAAGTTACACAAATATTGCATTGTTCCATGTTGCAGCTGCAATTGTTCGATACCTATTCAAATTTGTTTTCGTCAATGGAGCAGAAATTGAATAGAGGGAAGATTCCACTTATGCTCTTCAAAAATATAACAAAGAAAATGGATGTTAGAGAATAGATCTTTTGGACAACCCAGGCAACGTTTGTAACAGAGTTGCCAGAAGATATAGTACAGGATCTGAAGAAACTAGCTAGTTCTACAACTGTTGTGCGTGTACATCCACAAAATCATCCTCA
>SNQJ01S0215424.1:9363-23499 GCA_010110895.2 Picea sitchensis
CCACATGTTCCTTTATTTTTGCCCTTGCTGATTTTTTATTGATTTTATTTGACTTTTTTGGGTTTTTGAGAGTAAAATTAATTTTAAGTGATTAAAATCACTAATTTTACTCAAACAAGTGGGTACTTAGGTAATATGGGTGCCCTAGGTCCAAAAATGAGCATCCCCATGGCCTATTTAGTCCCCTAATACCACTTTTTTAATACATCTTTATTTTTTAATTAACTGAAAAAATTAAAAAATCCTAGGGGGGACTTAGTACATTTCCAGAAGACTCTAGGAGGATGTTTAAACTTTAGCATGGTAATATACATTAGACACTAGACTTTGATCCATGCTCAAGCCTAACCATAGGCATATACTCCAACTCTGGAGGAATTGAGTGAAAAAACTCATAAATTATAAATTGCCTAAAAATGGCAAAATATAATTAGTAAGTGAAAAAACACTCCAGAGTATAGCTCACACTTAGGACTTAAGGTGGCTAAGACCTTTTACAAGTTCATCATGCAACATCTCTTATTACAATTTTTTATGGAAATGTAACGAGAAAAAAGGTGGTCTTTATGACCAGTTGAACTTCTGAACTCTGAATTTTGAACAAAAATGTTCAATCTTTGGCGGCTCGCAGGAAGTCCATCCTAGTGCAACTTTGATGGATAACAGGGCTAATGCTCATTGGATGTGGGATGTTCTCGGGTGAAGTCAAATCCAGGCCATGTAAGTGGATAAGGTGGTAGGGGATGTTTGGGAAATGGGTGCAGTGATAGCAGGGAAATGTATGGCTTACCTGTGGGTGCCTCTGAAGAGGGTGAGTTGCACCTTGTCATGGATGCAAATGTTTCCAAGCCCATTCATGTCTTTTATCTTTTATTCTTATTGTTTTTTCTTTCAAGAGGCTAGTTAGGGGACACTGCCCTGGCGTGGTGACCAGTGGTGATAATGTTACCCACAAGCATTTCACGAAAATGAGAAGGTTAGCTCGTGTTGAGACCCCCTTTCTCTTGGCTATGCCACCAAGAGCCACTACCCTGGCGTGGTGACCAGCTGAATGGTAGTGTCATACCGCTACATGCCCATGGACCTAATAGGTTGGCTTGTGATGAGACCCCCTATCCTCCAACTAGGTCTTGATTTATTTTTTATCGGTCCCTCTGTTTCTTGCTGAAAAGTCTTTTATTGCTTTCTCGGGGATCCCTGGGCGAAGCATCTCAAGGTTTCATTATTTTGGCTTTTATCTTTTGCCAGCTACTTTTACCCTCTGGGCCTTTAGCCCCTTCTTCCCACAAGGTAAGGTACAACCCTTGGATAGTTTGGCCAACCCAATTCCCGAACCAGTGTATGGGATGGATGAGCGGGAAAAAGATGGAAAGTGGTAAGTATGATGGGAACGGACAATGACCTTTCATGAATCCCCCCAATGGCAACTCAAACCCTATGGGTACCAGCTTACTAGGGCAACCTGTCATTCCCCCCAGGTGTGGTCAAGTGGAAAGGCATAAGGTCTAAGCACAAGTTAGAAGCAAAAAGAATTAAATGCACATATTCAAATGTTTTGAGAATCAGAGTGACACATACCATGATACCCGGACTCATTACCTCATGGAGCAAGACCCATTTATGCTGTATGACCAGGCCGATGTGATGGATGTTGCTGCTACTGACAAAGTGGAGGTGTTGAAGAAGAAAAGGATGGGCCCTCCAGGGCCATGCTCGAGTCGATCTGGCTCTCGATACTCCATGTCTAAAACCTGTGGGCCTCGAGACATAATCTCCTTAGTTATCCCTAGGCTAAGGGATAACACACTTCACTATATATGCCATAAAATATGATGAAGAATCCATAAATGAAACTAATGGACCTCCTCTAGTCAAGGCGTTCCACCATAAATCATATCCAAGCCTCAAAACAAGACATGTCACAATCTCCAAGATGAAATCTCTAAGGGTCAACACCAAGGGTGAACAAGTTAACAATTCCCACTAAAATGCACCAACACCCACAAAGTGTTCAACAAATATAACTATAACAAGGGAAATGCCCTAGGAGAGTGTACACAAGTGGTATGCCCCTCACCAAGCCAAATGCTCCATCAAATCAACCTGTATGCCTCTAAAATGTGTGATGAAGATACCAAAATAATAATGATCATGATGTATATGCATCCAAATACCAACACAGTGGCTCCAAAGCCAATATACTCTAATCACAGCCTGCTTGGGCAAGGTCTTCAACCTAGTACAAGGCCTTATACTCTAATCACAGCCTGCTTGGGCAAGGTCTTCAACCTAGTACAAGGCCTAATACAATGAGGGGCAATAGGGTTAACACCCATAGTCTAACAATTCAAGATTGATTCTCAAAACTATTTCGCAAACTTCTCAGGCAAAAAAAAAATTGTGTACAAGACTAATCAAGAATGCAAAACAGATGAGAGTAATGATATTCTACCAAAAATACAACATAATAAATATCCAGCCCATGATTATAATGGACAGTTCACAAAATGATATATAAGAAGAAAATTTTAACCTTTGGATCAGTTTTCATAGCAAATGGGATCCCTGTTATCACTACAGCTCTTCCAGAACGATCAGCAAAGTCTAGACCCTCACTCACCTAATATAAAACAGAAACAGCTTATGTTAATGTCCATAGATGGCCAAAAAGTAAATTACTAAAACTATACGTCAGATACAGTCCAGCAGATACATTAAGCATCTCCATAAAATTAATAGAAACAAGCAAAATACAAAGATCCATTTCAACATTTATCATCTCAAAAGCTGTACCAAAACAACCACAACAATCTGATTGCATTATGCCTGAAAAGGTTCCATTTATGAACACATACAGATCAGAGCTGTAAGCAGCATCAACAATCTTGTGTGACATCCACGACTATAAATTCCCCTAAGTTATTAAGTCTTTCAAGTTTCAATACATATATCATAGTTTACACGCTATAATTTAAATCCTAAAATATTTTTAAAATGTCTTGGGAGCATCTTATTTCGCATATCATACATCAATTCCTACAGCAGAAAAAAAACTTGCAAAACTTGAAATTCTAACATGTTTCACTATAATATAATCATCACCAATTGAAAATGAATATTTCAGATCTGTTAAGAGCAATAAATCTTGGGATATCTAATAAGTTTCACCATCTTGTTTCCTCTAACATTCATTGAAAAAGAATTTACATGTAAAATTCGAGAGACAAATGTTGGTTTTGTATGGTGCAATTGCATATGCCAAGAAAGACACAAAGGTGGAGAGAAAAAACAAGCATAGATTTATCAATGTTGATGCTGTAGTGTACATCTCTCGTCATATTGTATCTCACATATCATAGTTATACCTCCTCTAACCAGTTATGGCAGTTTAACAACTCACCCTCTATCCACAAAATCTAGCGTCACATGTCACTAACATATAAAGTGACACAAATATTAATGATTCGCTGTTAGATTTTCCTTTACTTATAGAGCAGTATAGTTCTTTTCTCAGTTAACATTAACAATTATACCATAGCAGCAGAATAAATAGTAGACAAAGTACACAAGAGATTTATCCTGGGAAAGTCCCAAATGGGGAAAACCTAGCAACCTTTCTTAGATAAATTCCTTTCACACAGTCCAACCATTCACTAGCTCCTTAGAGATTTACAGACAAGAATCAAGATCTAACACAAGGCTAGAGCCTAGCAGTAGCTTTCACAGCTGCAGTAGCACCATACAGAAATAGCGCACCCTCTAGGAGAGATAATGCACAAGAGAGAGATCACCACCAAAATAGCTCCAAGACTAGGCTAATGTATCACCCTTCCTTCCTCAGACTTGCACAAATCCACTTTTGCCTCAGAATGAGAGAGTGTGGCACAGGTCTCCAAATGAGCCAGCACGCCTCCCATTTATCATCTTCCAATCACTCTTGCCTGGGCCAACTTCTCATCTGGGAATTTTAATTAACTTAATTCACTCTGCGCCTTTAATTACTCCCTGGTAGAGTCATCACTTCTCTAGACTTTGTTGTTTAATGGTTCTCCGACTTCCTGAATCTCTCCGCATCTACAGGGTTTCACATTTGGAGGAGAAAGTTCTCCGCAGCCACCAAACATCAGCACTCCCTCCTTAGCTAGGGAGGTATCTTCATGATGTCTTCATCTAGCAGTCCAACACTCTATAATCTGATAACAGGGACATGGCTGCTACAATGCCTTCAGTAGCTAGAATACTGCGAATCAAATGGTAGCACAATAATGCCTACACATCCAAACGTGATTTGGTGTAATCTTACCTAGTAGCACACGCCTACTACAATGTCATCCATAATAGATCATACTCAGCGCTGCGGTACACAACTACTATCTAGTGACATTAATATTGCCGCCGCCAAGCGCTGGAACACATCCACCGGTAGCACACAATCTTGTTGTCCGTGAGACACATGTCTCCGATAATAACCACAGTAGCCATCGCCCGAAGTCACACATGCCTTCCCGCCAATGGAACACATCTGGCGGTAGTAATAATATTGTCTCCGGAAGTCACACAGCCCGCCAAAGGGGAACACATCCACCGGTAGCATTACGCTTACTGTAGAGTCACACGCTGGAACACATCACCGGGCGTAGCAATACGCCTATTGTCCGTCACAATAACTCTCTCGCTAGTGGAACACATCCACCGGTGAAGTATTACGCCTATTGTCCCAGTCATCAACCTCCGCTTATAGTTCATAATACTATGTGTGTGGATACCGCCAGTATGACAAGCAGATTCCCTCACCACGGATCTGATCCATGGAACCTTTGGCTAGAGGGGTTAGCCGACAGAAGGAGAAATAACACGCCTCCTTCTCAACAAGGGTGGATATTCTGCATCATTCCAAGCTTGTTTTTGAAGTACTCATACTTCACTCCTGACAAGGGCTTGGTGAGGATGCAAGTATCTTCGCCCACGGATATGTGTACCGGAGCTCACAGCCTCTCTCGCACTATGTCCCTATGTAATGATATTTGATTCTATATGCTAAGGCTGTCAGCGGAATACAGGTTTCCTCATAAGCTAACTTTGATTGCCAGCATCAAAGTTGGTTCCAATTCTAGATCAAATATCTCTGGAAGCAACTTCCAAAGCCACACACGGCTTGCTACACGCTTTTATATGAGCATTTTGTTTGATGTACCGAAAAGCACTGGATGTCTTTCCACTTCGCCAACCATGAGATCATGTCCTGCATCTAAAATAAAGATTCGTGGTACCTCTTCCTCATCCATCGCACTCTTACCTACCGTAATCAGACATCCCTACAAAATTTCTTCATACATTTCCACTGACATCTCTCAATCCATATCCAACTGCATGAAGGTATCTCAACATATGCTTTGTTGCCATCCAATGTACCTCCGTTTGTTCAACCATGTGTTGTTCAAGGTATTCAAGTAAAAGCATAACGCCTAGTGTTAGTTGGTGACATCAAGGATCCAATCAACTTGTTGTACATCATTATCCAAATTCACATCTAAAGATTTTTCATTCAAGAGCTTCAGATTTATCATAATAGGTGTGGTCATGGACTTACAAACCAACATCCCAAATCTTCAGATTCAATGTATATTTTCTTTGGTTAAGAAACTTGTTCTACCCAACATACCAATCCCAAAAATAATGCATCGCATCAGATCCCTTCATCTCGCAACCTAAGCTAATCTCTTACACCCATCAATGAGCTTCTCGTCCTTGTTAAAAATAGGTCATCTACAGGGTAGAACCAAGATCAATGGGTATCCATCCTCAACCTTATAATAGAAGTTAGCATCTGCCTCACTCTTGGTAAATCCCAGCTCATCAAATATCCATCTATACAAGCATACTATGCCCTGGGTGCTTGCTTCAAACCATACAAAGCCTTTTTTCAATCTGCACACATGGGACTCTTCCCATGGGTCAATGCTTGTGGTTGTTCTATGTGCTACCCTTCCTCTGCCACACCATTAAATAAAGCAGTCTTGACATCCATTTTGTGTAATTTCCATCCCATTGTGAAAGCAATCACAATGATTGATCTAATGGAAGTGTATTTTGCCACGAGAAAAGTTATCATCATAGTCTTCTTCCCTCTTTCTAGGAGTAGAACCCTCTAGCCACAAACCTTTGCTCTTGTAATTTCTCTATGTTGTCATTCATGTGTGTTTTGTCTTGTAGATCCATTTTGAATTCACAACTCACTTCCCTTCTTGTTCCAAAACAAATCACATGTTAATTTCATTCTTTCATGATGACCGATACCTCCATCATGGCATCCTTCCATTCTAACTTCTCAACAGCTTCTTCAAAAGTCGAAGGTTCTGAATCAATGAAGTTGCTCATTAGTGCCACATAGATGTAAAAATTATGTAATTTCTTTTGCTTTCTAAAGGAGCATAGAGCCGTGATGTCCTTCAACTTCCTGCAAGGTGTTACAAATCCAAGTTGGTCTCTTCATGTTGAATGCAACTTATCTGGGTGGATATACATGTATCTCTAACTCTACCATCTCATTATGAACTTCTGGAATGGATTCCTCTGGTGTAGAGTCTACCATGACTACATCTTGAGACTCACTCTATTTGGTCCTCATCCAGGTGAGATTCCCTTGATCTTCTAAATGCTTCATCTTCATAAAATGTCACATCCTAGTCTCGACTACCGCCTTCCGAAATTCTAGGTCAAGTCCACCGATCCAACAAAATGCCCTCTTTCCCGGTTCCAATTTCTCGTTCTCTTTTCCTTGGGAACATGTGGCAACACCGACACAACCAAAAACTTCAAGTGACTCCTTACTTTTCCAAGGAACACCTCTTCAAGTGTCTTGTTCCCAATATCTTATGAGGACTTTTGTTCTCGACATACAATCAGACCGATGCTTCAGCCTATGCAAGGCTGTGGGTGCTACAGTGCACATGTATCATCGCTTTGTTGTTTCTTCAATGGATCCATTCTTTCTTTCTACAACCCCATTCTGTTAGTTGTAGGAGTTGTAAGCTCCTTTAACCTCACTTTTGGAAAAATCTTTAAACCTCTTGAGGTGTTTCACCCATTGTTATATCTCAAAACTTTAATATTCCTCTTATAGATATTCTCAACTAAGGCCTTAAACTCTTGAAATCTGTTAAAGACTTCATCTTTTGTCTTCATGAAGTAGATCCATATCTTCCTAGAATAGTCTTCTATGAACAACATATAGTATACAAAGTTTTCAAGTGATGGCACCGTCATTTGTCCGCATACATCGGAGTGTATAATGTCCAAAGGTATTTTGGATTTTCAATATCATCATTGTAAGCTTCCTTTAACATTCTTTCCAAGTGCACAACCTTTGCATTACTCCATCATGGTTCATCTAGATTGTAGACTTGTAAACGTACCTGTGTAATACTTATAGTTCATGGAGTGTTTCTATGCCATAGTTCACCGGAACTAACACTATTGTGTACAAGGGTTTGTTCTTGGTGTCCCTTCAACTTATCTAGTCCCCCCTCTCGAACACCAATCACAGTGGTTTTATTTGCTTGAACCCTTAGGCCATACAAGGACTTGGCCATCCACAAAAGCTACCCTAAAAATTTTATCTTCTAAAGTTGAAATAGATAGAAGATTATTCTTTAAACCTTGTACAAATAGTATATCTTCAATTGAAAGAGGGTTACCCGAGTCAATTTGTAAGGAGGCTTCACCAATGCCTTTGACTGCATGCTTGGAATCATCTCCAAGCACCACTTGAAGTGAAGAGTCCATTTCTGTTAATTTTGATAGAGAATATCTGAATCTAGTCATATGCTTGGAAGCACTGCTATCTATGAGCCAAGTGTTGCTTCCTTGAGTGATGGTTTTATTGAGTGATGGAATGAATACAAATTCTTCATGTTTGGGTTTGTGTTCTTCAGCATCCGCTACATGTGCATGGTGCTTCTTCTTCTTTTCCTTCTCATGTTTGTGAGGACAATGTGCAGCATAATGTCCCATCTTCCTGCAATTGAACTTTGACACATCCCCCTTACGACGCAGCTTCTAGACCTCCTTTGGGATTGCCTTCTTCTCTTCTTCTCTTCACTAGGCCGAAGTGCTTGGTTTTCCTCATCATCTACCTTTTGTTTCTTTGACATCAATCTAGATTCCTCTTGAGAGCAATCTGCTCATAACTTGTCAAACTTAAGTAACTTCCTTCTTGCACACAAATTCCTTGGACAAATGGGTCCAAGAGGGAGGGAAACCATTTAGCATAGTGGTTACTAGTTTAGCATCTTACCTGGATCTCTAATGGTTGCTAACTAGTCTTTGATATATGAGATCCTTGTAAAGAAGTTAGCTATTGTCTCCGACTTGTTCAAGACTAAGTTGATGTCGTAGGGTAAGCTTTCTCATCGGGTGTTCTTGCTTTCATAGAGAATGGTTAGGGAATCAAAGATCTCCTCCTTTGGGGTCTTTAGTTCATACATTTGGTAGTGACCTTTGATGAGTCCGCCAAGATCCCTCTATTCGACCTCATTCTTCTTGAACTTTGGCTTTGCTTCTTCATCTTCAGGTTTCGGTTCGAAGCACTTTGATCGTGATCCACACCATTCTCTTCTAGAATGAGTTGTGTTCTATACTTCTAAGATCTCATACTTTAAGTCTTATCCAATCTCCTGCCTTCTACTCTAAGTGCCGGAAGACATTATTCAACATGGAACCCTAGCTTGGGAATTTTCTCGCACTCCACCATAAATTCCTTCTGTGAAAATAATCGCCTGCAAGGGTAGTCCCAACGATTGGGATAGTGCTAAAACTAGCTTGACAGGATTACCCACAATGGAAGCTGCAGGGCCCATAACCTCAAAGAGTTTCCTTTACTTATAGATAATTATAGTTCTTTTCTTAGTTAACATCAACAATTATACCATAGCAACAAAATAAACATTAGACAAAGTACACAAGATACTATTCCTTGAAAACCTAGCAAACCTTGTTAGATAATTCCTTTCACACAACATCCATTCACTACAGTTCTTAGAGCTTACAGACAAGAAGATCTAAAACAGTTAGAGCCTAGGCAATAGCTTTCTACGGGCTTGTATAGCACCATAAAGAAGTATGCACCCTGAGAGATAGCATGAGAGAGATAACCACCAAAATAGCTCCAAGACTAGGCTATTGCGTCACCCTTCCTTCCTTGGACTTGTGCACCTTTTACCTCAATGAATGAGAGTGTGTTGTGTCTCCAATGAGCCAAGACGTCACCTATTTATAATCTTTCAGTCACTTCTCCTTGGGACGACTTCTCATCTGGGAATCTTAATTAAATTACCACTGTGAGCTCTCACTAATTCTTGGTGAGTCACTTCTAGAGACTTTGTTGTTTAATGGTCTTTCTAGACTTTCAAAATCTTCCCACATCTAAGATAGGTTTACATCAGAGCATTCCACCCAAGTACTACCAAACATCAACATTCGCAACATAAATGTTATTGTAGTTTTAATACTCCAACCCCTACTGTAACATGAAAATAATATTTCATAGATTTTTTTAAAATGTTGCTTATATTACTTCATGCAACAAATAAGTACATCATAGGTCAGACAGTTACATTTCTTAGATTTTACTTACCCTCCCCTACAATACAAAAGTTCAAAATTTTATAACCTGAGTTTTACAAAAATATAATACAAGGTCACTACAAAATATGTGGATGAGAAGACCACAAATCTATTTACCACCATCCATTGAGGCACTTGTGTAACCAGCCACAAGGCTCATTGGTTCTCTAGATAGGTGACCAGGGTACATGTGTCTTTAGTGTAACAACAAATGCTTCTCCCCTTGAACCCATCTCCAATGCTCCACCAGATTGCCATCACTGTAAGTAGACCTCCATTGAACTCCCCTCAACAACCTTCCACACTCAGCATCCCCTTGTCTAGAGACTTTCCTAATAGACAACCAATTAACTATAGTTTAACATTAATGATACGCCCTCATGAAAATCATTGGCATTGTGACATTCTTTTTTCTCCTTCCCTGACTTACTTCTCATTGATAAAACAAACTACAAGGGAAAACTAGCAACACCATTGTTATGAACAAACATGTTCAATAACTAAGTAAATATCCAATCTAAAAGGAGAGGGAAAGAAAATATAGATAGAATAAAATATATATTTGCAATAATGAATGTGATGATCACAAGAGCTCTCTGTGACAATATAAATACCCTCAATTGGTCATGAGGCTTGAAAGGTAATGACCTTTGGGTTATTACTTAATTAAAATGTTTAATATTGTTGTTGTTGTGATTATCATGCCATGTTTTTTTTTAAATACCTCTTATAAAAATATTTACAAACACTAAAGCAAAAAGTAGAAGGGTATATAAAATGGACATCATAACCTCTTCCATAATGCTACTAGCATTGAGATAAAATCAGAATAAGCTATGGAATCTAAAGATTGAGCATCCTTGATCAACAAAGAGATACCCTTGACTAGGGAGTTGGTGTACCATCACTAAATAGTACAAAAAAAATGTGTAGTGAGATATCTTGATGCTCTAAAATAGATTTACACCTAAGTTTCCAAAGAGTGAACAAAGTTGAAAACCTCAAGTAATGACATATCCTTGTAAAAGCAAAGGATACCAGGGACTCACAATCACCTAGCAAGGTAGCCCGACAATAAATCTACCCTAAAACAAAACTAAATACTAATTCTACAAATACCACCAACACCCCTAAGCAAAGTTAAAATTCCCCAAAATATATTTTCCTCCTTTCTAAGCAAGGGACCAATTAGGCAAAGACTAAAATCCCACTCTTGGCCAAACAAGCCTTGGATGGGATACCCAGGTACAACACCAACAAAGCGAAAACACACAGGTTATCAGAAAGTCGAATGGACCACATACACTATGAACTTGACAAACCCATCTATCCTTCAAATCAAAAGACATCCATCTCACATTCGAGAATGAAGATAGTCGTTGTCTATGGCATAATACTAAATAAAGTCGATGAGAATCATACTGCAACAAAGGGTGACCAAAACTCCATCCCTATTCCCTCCAGAAAGGACCAGGCATCCCAATGTTCATTTTCAAAATATCAGTCTACAAGATGAGACCTCTCAACTCCATAACCAAAAGACAATCAAGGACACTCAAATCGCATTTCTAGCCAATCGACACTAATCCTTCCAGGCAAGAGAAGTTGCATCCCATAACTCTCCCCAAAAGAACATGCTCTTCCTACTTAACCTACATCCTTGGAATCAAGGAATCTCCACAACACATGAACCCTGTAGTGTCCAACTCCCAGTAGGGTAGCATGCTAAATCCCAACCTGCCTTGCTGCCCACCAATTCCAAAAGGCCAAACCTAAAACCAACATCCAAACCAACCAAATGCTCTTGAAGATGAGTGATTTCGATACTTGAAACAATCGAGGTGAGAAGATAATATCACATCAACCAAATGGCCCATGAACTATGTTGAAGACTAGAGTGTTGGGAAGTAATAAATCAATGTCAAAACAGATCTTGACTTGGAGCAAATACCTCTAAGCATTGAACCACCCACTTTGTTGCAAGAATATTGACCTAGTTGGACACATTAAGCAAACCAAGGCCCCACTCATCCTTGGGCATCATGCATACATCCCATGGCACCAAACAAAAGCGCAACTCTCCAACATACTTGGACCACCAATATGACCGAAGGATCTGCTCATGCCTCTGAAACTGGGCCCAACTAGGAAACCAATACAAAGACAAGAGTATGATGATGATAATGAAAGGATTCTCTCCTTCCTCTTTATATGCATTGAAGGTAAGGGAGGCCAATAATACAATGTGAGCCAATGCCTTTCCAAGCAACCTACAGTGAGAACTTGTAGGCCAACAAAAGTGAAGCACTCCACTCCAAATTACGTGTCATACTCCAAGGTGATGTCATACACAACAAGGGCTCCAAGATGATGTAGCTACACAAGGTATGACCACATCTCTCCAACGCAAGCCTCCACAGACTTTGTCGATCCTCCTAAGCAATGTACTCCATTGGGTCAATTGGCCCTTGAAGAACACTCTCGCAACCCAAGCATCCCTAAGCCAACTCCAAGCCTCCAAATAGGAATCCAAGAAACCGCATTGTAATGTTCCCAAGCCATTATGCCAGGAACATCACGGTTTTGGGTGTCTTTTTAAACTTTTATTGGTTGTGGCATTTCATCAAACACTTTGTTGATCTACTTGTTTACATCTGTTTACTTGCAGGTTGGCCTCTTGATTTCGGCCTTAGGGTTTATGTTGATGAATTATACATGTGTGTTGCAACAATAAACAAGAAGATACAATCATGGACATACCTCAACCATATGCAATATGATAGACAAGCCAAAACATCTCAAATCTGATTTTATTCATGAATAGAAGAACCTGCTACAATGAAGATGCCAATCTGGAATGCACATTAGATGGCTAGAAGATAAGAGTTGCTACAAAATGCTCCAATAAAAGACTACAAGCCTCCAAAGGCCGAATATCCAATGAAGACCGATGCAAGAGTAGATCTGGGTCGTATGAGTGCCAAACCCCCAAGCTGGAAGATGCCACGCTCTAGTAGAAGACTGAAACCCTCAATAATTTGGCCCTACTGTCAATGACCTCCAAATGCTACGCTGAAGATGTCGAACTGTAGATCGGGATGAGTAGAATCCCCTCCTGAAATATCAAACCGAAATACCAAGGGAAACTCTTCCAAATGCTAAATCCTCCAATTGCGTTGCGCCCTCCTGAAACTGCCAAACCCTATCATTTCGACCCCGATGAAGGAGGCCTCCAAATGCCCTAAAACTTGCTAGAAAGATAGATCGGGACACTGCAAGTCACAAGGTGAAGTCTCAAGGTCAGATCTGAGGTATAACCTCCCCAAACGGAATAGATCTGAATCTCAAAATTGCCTTCCTTCTCTCCAATTCGTCCAATGCATCCAATAAATCAAATGGCACATGAAACTCCTCCAGAATGCACTAGATCTAATGTCCAAGCCCTTGCAATGAAAATCGAGGTGTTAGAATCTATCGAAGTCCTTCCAATCCCTTGGAACAAACTTCCCTCAAGGAATGGTGCACCCCCCTTGTTGGAAACCCCCAATGGTGCGCCCTCCTTCTCTTCTTGTGCCTGTGGCTGGTGTAGAACCCTCCTGCACTGATGTAGATCCGAATTAGAATGGTGTGGGAACGTATTGCATCTCCAAGACCAAGCTTGGGACAAGCTAGGTGGAATCTTTCACCACCGAATTGTCCTCTAGGGTTTGTTAAGTCAAAACCCTCAAAACCCCCATGAGATGGGCCTTCTAGCTAGAAGCCAGATATCCAAAAGATAGACATACATGAATGCATGACTAGAGGCCCTTTCCTTTCCTTTATACTTTTTGCTCACTTTGTCCCTCCAAAGTGACTTTCATTTTATTAATATTTAATTAATTAATTAAATCACTTTAATTAATTAATTAACCTTTTTACCTCTGACAAACACCTTATCTCTCCTTGTGGCTTCCCTGGCCACTGAAAGTCACTTCTCGTCATCCTATCCTGTAGTGTTGTTCCTCCCGATTCCAATGAGCTATTACACTGAGAGGTTCCTCCAAGTATAGTGCCCACAATGACCTCTTCAGTGAATTTAATTGACTTATAGCCAAAAATACTCAAAACCATGGAAATCGTCGGAATGCCACGGAACCAAAGACAATCTGTGCGGAATGGCTCATAATGATGAAATAGGATGAGCAATGCAAGTTGGACCCCTCAATGCCTCTCAATAACCCCTGTACTCGCTATAACATCCATCTGGCTACTCTTGTCATCATAAACCTCTGCACTGTGATGATGTCCCAAAGTGGGGACATTACACGCATGCTATCCAGGGCCTAATTACCTCCTCCAAATGCACAACGCTCCACCTCCCAAGTAGGGAATTCTCCAAGCAAGTAAATTCTCCACATGGCCACACAATGAAGGGCATCCACCAAACTATCAACAGAACTCTAATGCCTAAGGGAAGAATACCAAGACAACACCTAACTAAGGTCAAACAATCACTAAGAAAGCTATCTACAT
>SNQJ01S0215426.1:0-15567 GCA_010110895.2 Picea sitchensis
GCATGGTATATTGTGGTGTATTGGTGTAACTCTTATACTATTGTTCATTTCTCATTGAATATAATTGAATGGTTTAATTATAAGTTGAAAAAGGTTTTAAATTGTACTTGATACTAATTCACCCCCCTCTTAGTATCAACAGGTTGTAATCATTTTATTGCTTGGTTTGCTTATGTCGGGCGAGATGTAGACACCTCCATGCTCCTCAGAACAGTCACCAGCCCTGAGACCTTAAATGGTTAAAATCGATGGGAACCTAGGCTTGAGCGTTTCTTATGTGTCTTGGAGGTCCTAACCATTGTAGGGTAGGATGGGCGGGTAGTCAGTCTTATTATTCTATCGGTTGATTGTTGTTCATTGCCGGCAGATGTTTATGTGCGTCTTAGATATTTATGTTTTGATCACTTTGCATGTGTCATATTCGTCGTCGTATGGTGACCCAGAGTTGAATGTATTTATTATCCTTGTACACACGCGCACACACACACACAAAAAAAACTGCACCTGTTATAAGAGGTTTGTTGTCGTAACGAGGAGGATTGTTACATCGTTGGGTCTACAATAAGTTAGTTGGGTGATGAATTTGACCTAAGTATGTTTCAGTGGAGTTTATAGGAACATGATACATTACAGATTGGTTCAACTACCCCTTTTCATTTTAGTAACAAATCTCATTTAATGATGAGTTTTGTGATAAAAATGCAGAATCTAAGATATATATATTATGATGGAGGTGGAGTAAGAATATATTCTGTTGCCAGTGACCACAAATGAATAGTGAAAATGTGTAGCTTGTGAGCTACACCTGGAAGATTTGATATGCATCCCCCAAATAATTGCAGCAATTCCAATCTTGACCTAAGCATTATGAAATAAAAGTAGTGCACTTAAGCCCCTAAATGATTGGTTCCTTTTAAAGGTTCCAAATGCTTTTAGATTYAGTTGAATGGATGGACAGTTCGAAATATTTTGATTGTGCATGCCTTCATACCTGTAGAAGATGTTTCAAGATATTAACCCCTATATAATATTTCCAACATAAAGAGCATAATGCATTGAAGAGGATTTAGGGTCTGAGTTGAAGATTAGTTGAAGATCCTAATTGTTTTTTATGATAGAAAATCTTAGCCACGGGGAAGAACACATTCACCAATATGAAATAGGACCATAAAGTGTTACTCAAGAGATATGGAAAATGTCAACAATAGTACTAGAAAAATTGAGGTTATTTTACCCCCAAAGGTTCATAGTCGCATTTGTTATTGTGTACTACATGCTAGTCTCATTTGTTAGCTATGAAATATTGTTTCAACAATAAGAAATGGGACTATAAATAAATTGGACTATTCTGAAATGTGATAGCCATGTGGGATTGTTTGAACAAGAGGATTTGCAAGGTAATTTTAATGGTTAATTCCATTCGACTGAATACTTAGGTATTAGGAAAAATTTATTGTTTGAAAGTAGACTTCATTTAATGCAAATTTATATTTCAATGACATCATTGTGATTACAATTTAGTTGTCACTACCACTTACTTCCATAAGCTTTAGCTTAATGCTACAACTCATATTTTTCATCAAATCCGCATCCCCATTTTATCCAAAACCCATGGCCATACAGGCTCCACCCCATGTTGAACATTGTTTATAAGCATGCCAAGGATGAATGTTTGTTTGTGTACCAGTGAATAAAATTGACAGAGCCTAGACACCATATAATTAATTGGGTTTTGGAAAAGCTTGAGTACTGCCAAAAACAATTTCTCTGATGATAATATATGTAGGTTTTGCATAATGGATAGCTATTAGATCACCATAATGGTTTTATCTTGGAGTATTCATTTCTTGAGGGATTAAGTTCTAGGGTGTTTTTGGATACATTTATGTTGTATTTTCTTAATCTACACCGTAAGTTATTTTCTATGATTCGTGTAAGAATTTGGTGGTTTTCCTTTTTGGGTGTATGTTTTCTCAGATAATTTGGTTTCATAAAAAAGATAAGAATTATAAATGTCAGGTATAGATATACATTATGGAATAATAACCCTTACTAAATCTACATATCTTGTTTCTCATGGTTAATTATGGAAGTCTAACTCGGACTATTATCATCTCCATCATGGAATGACTTAATTGTTTTACATTTCTTATCTTTTAAGTTTTTTTGCACATAAGAATACCTTTATATGAATAATGACCATGATATTAATAATTTTGTTCCTAGATGTTGTTGTTTCTGACATTTGTTTAAAGATTAATGTTTCTTGTCGTTAGTTGCTCATATGTGTGTTTTTAACATCATGTACATATGTTTATCATTTTGACATTCTCTACTTGTTGTTTAGCAATTTGATAGGCTATGATTTGTTTTGTATATATTGTTGTTCTTATTGTTTGCATGCTCATTAGATGACATATAGATTCATATATTCTAACAATGTATTTCTGATTTTTTCTTTGGTTGGACAACTAGGTAGACATATCATGAATTATTTCTCTTAATTAAGTTATTTTTATTTAAATATCCTATAGAAGGGGAACATGCGATTGAAAATATTTTACACCAACGGAAGCCCTACATATCATTGGTGTGATATACAAAGCTCTAGTGTCATTGGTGTGGGGCATACAAAGATCTAGATGTCTTTGGTCGGGTATACAAAACTTTAGAGACTAGATGTCTTTGGTGGGGTATACAAAGTCTTTTGACAGAATGCTGTCAATTTTTGTCTCATAGAAATCCTTTTAATGGAATTTGGGGAACCCCTCAGTGGAAATTCTAAGAACATGCCTCGAGGGAATCAGAATTCTAGTGGTCACTTAACCTACCACCCCATTGGAATTTTTTTTTTTTTTTAGAAGTGAATAGGTGAACCCTAACAAGCACAATAAGAACACTGACAAACACAACCCCTTACGTTTGCCACATTATTTGGAGGAGGGAAAAAATATGTTTCTTTCCCAAACATGTAAAATGAGCATATTACAATTTAATGAATATATTTTCCTATTATTATATATTCTTTTATACTTTATCAAAAAATTCACCAAGACTTCATAATATTTTGTATTTTAGTAAACGATTCGCCAGGATTTTACAAGATTTTATAATTTAGTGAAAGATTCACCAAGATTTTACAAGATTTTATAATCCATTGAAAGATTCGCTAAGATTTTAGAATATTATATAATTGACTAAAATATTAGCCAAAGAATTATATATACATATTATATTATTGATAAAATAGCCTTCAATTTTTCCTATGTATCATGGGGATTCACCCATTTATTATACATATAAATTTAGGGGTGTTCTTAAAATAACCCCTGCAATCAAGATTAAGTCCTTAAAACCTATGATCACATAGCATTATCTCAGATCTACCATTTATCATACATAAAGAACTAAGCATCCATAGATCTAGCTATCATACATAAACATCAGTGCACTAAGAAAATAAACACATAAACAACATGAACAACATGAGAAACATCACACAAAGCACATCAGAACATAGGATGTACGTGGTTCACCCCAGTGTGGGGCTACGTCCACCAACTTATTTTTCTCTTATTTATTAATCTTCAATCTTTCTACATTATTTGATTACTCTACACAAAGCCACATAGCGCAACTCTGCAGAGGACAGGATATCTATGTGTAGCTCGCCATATCGTCCTTCCCAAAATCAAGTCAAGGCACAAAGACAAATACTTATTAGCACAAATCTTTACACATTCTGTGCACAAAGCCTCTTACAATTACTTTCACTAAGACAAAATAACTCAATACAAACTTAGCTAGAACTTTTACATATTCTTGGATCAAGCCAACTTAGACAGACTTCTCTCTAAGTCCTATCTACTTCTTTATACATTACAGAAAGGCCTAAGCATGGGTAAACCCATGGGCCGACATGCCATACCCATTACATAAACCCTAAAAGCCCAAAAATCCCACAAAATAAGCAAGATTCCATGATCTTAGCTCTGCTTGGGCTCTCCATCTTTGACCAACCTGTCAAAGTCCCAAAAATGGTCAAACATGACCAATGTTTACTCAAAAATTGGTCAAGAGCCAATAGGCCCCCAACAATCACCTGTGACTCATCTCAAGTCACTCAGACTTGGGCAGGGCTACTTCAAATACCTCGAGCTTAGCTCAAGCTCCCTCGACTTGCTTCTTTTCTATAGCCTCTTGCTCGACAATCTCCTGAATCACTTGCTTGGTGACAAGCCCTTCCAGGCATTGTTCCACTATCGCAACCAGTTGGTCTTTTCAGCAATAACTATGTTTCTAACCATTCTAATGGTCAGGATGCCTCTAACGGTCATATAGAATCGTCGTGGTGAAGTCCCATTCTACATGGATCTACTATTACGGTGAGGTTCAAGTTCTTCAAGCCTGCCTACTACGAAGTCTTTACTAGAACTTCTTGTAGTTTTTCTAACTTGGCTTTCTTCTTAATGAGATTCCTTTCCTTCTTTCCTGCAATCTCATTCTCTAGATTCCTCTTTCCATTATTATTATTATATTCTCTTAGCATAGCAACTTCTCATTACTGAGGGTCTTTAAAAGGGTTCAAAGGTAATACCTCTTCTCTTACTATTTCCAGGGTGGCTGCACTTCTTTCCTTCCTGGGCAGGTTCTCTAAGCCTTCTTATGTTCTTTCAAATTCAACAACTAATTATCTGGCCCTCTGTTGCTTCGACTTATCCTCTTGTTCATGTATTAGTCACTCTATTTTTCTAGCTATGAAGTCCCTTAATTTTTGTTTTTTCTGTTCTATAATTTCCTCCTCTACTTTTCTTCGAATCTGATCTTTCTCAATCTAGATCTTTCCTAACAAAATTGGAAAAGTAGCGTTATTCTCAAAAAAATCAATGGCTTCAAATTCTTCTTCGGTCAATGTTTCATGAGCAATCATAGGTATATTAGTAACTCTTCCACATAGGGTAATCATTTTTCCTCTAAACAAGCCTATCCTTCCCAATGAAGGTACCATAACATGCTTTTCCAAAATTTCCCAAGTGATTTCTAGCATGATATTCATTTGTGTTTTTTCATCCAAGACACAGTGTATGTCGAAGTCTCTTATTCTTATTTATATGTGTTTCTTCTCTTTGAGGGTCTCTAGTAAACTGATGTCTCTGTCATCATTCACTACTTCTTTTAACTGCACTAACATAGTCTCTCAATCTTTTTGGTTCTCTAACATATTGGTAGTCCCTTGGCGTTCTTCATAGTTTTATTGTCTCATGTTAATATTTTCAACTTTATAAATCATCTTAGGGAAATCCTCAACTTCATGGCCAATAGATTTACAACAGAGACAAATAGGACCTATACCAGGGCATTCCTTAACAACATCTCTCGGTCTTCTACAGTTATAACACAGTGTTAATCCNTCTTTGAGGGTCTCTAGTAAACTGATGTCTCTGTCATCATTCACTACTTCTTTTAACTGCACTAACATAGTCTCTCAATATTTTTGGTTCTCTAACATATTGGTAGTCCCTTGGCGTTCTTCATAGTTTTATTGTCTCATGTTCATATTTTCAACTTTATAAATCATCTTAGGGAAATCCTCAACTTCATGGCCAATAGATTTACAACAGAGACAAATAGGACCTATACCAGGGCATTCCTTAACAACATCTCTCGGTCTTCTACAGTTATAACACAGTGTTAATCCTCCCTTTATTTTAAACGATCCCCAACCTTTCCTATACTACGCATTGGGATCACCATGCTAGACCCGCAATCTGCAAAAATTATTTCTAGGTTCCTGCATCCACTTGTTAGTCCAAAAATTCTTTCTATGAATATTAATAACATATCTTTCACTATCTCTATCAAATTTATTCAGATCAAATATTTCTTCTAGCTGTGCCCTAGTTTTCAGACTAGGACAAAATCTATCAAACATACCTAGATTCATACTTTTGAAGCAAGAATTTCCACTTATCTTACCATTACCAGAACACAAAGCTTTAATACCTTACCTCTTTTCTTTAGATTTGGTTCCTTTATTAGCACAAAGATTAGAAATTTGAGTAGAATATTGTGCACTACAACAATAGATCTACGCACAGAGCTTCCTCTTTTCTTCAGTTCCCAACAATCACAGTTTCAGGTCCCAGCAACAGAACCATTTGTTGGCATAGGGGCAGACCCAGGGTTCAATGCGTCAACAACGCACCCATAAAACCCTAACTACTAGTCCTTTCAGTAACACCTACGAAGCAGATGAAGTCTCACCCAAGGTAGAGGCAGGGGGGTTGCAGGACTCAGGTGTCTACAATTAGGCTGGGATATAGATATGTGATTACAACACTTAACATAGCACTAAGCCAATAACATGCATTAGTTCATGATTCTCATGTACATTGAAGATTAACCATTATTACAAATCAACAAAGTAACAATCAAGATAAAGTCCTTAAAAAATCTTAGCACATATAATTATATTAGATCTACCATTCATCATACATAAAGCACTAACCATCCATAGATCTGGCTATCATACATCAATATTAGTGCAGTAAGAAAATAAACACATAAACAACATGAAAAACATCACACAAAGCACATCATAACACATGGTGTATGTGGTTCACCCTAGTGTGGGGCTACATCCACCAACTTATTCTTCTGTTCTTTATTAATCTTCAATATTTCTACATTCTTCGGCTCTTATGCAGAAATCCACAGAGCAAAACTCTGCAAAGGACAAGAGATATGTGCATGGCCAGCTAGATCCTCCTTCCCAAAATCAAGTCAAGGCACATAGCCAACTCCTTATCAGCACAAAGCCTTACACAATATATGAACAAAGCCTCTTAAAATTAATTGCACTAAGACAAAACAATTCAATACAACACTTAGCTAGAACATTTACATATTCTTGCACGAATCCAACTTAGACAGACTTCACTCTAAGTCCTATCTACTTATTTATACATTACAAAAATTCCTAAATATGGGTAAACCCATGGGCCGATATCCCATACCCATTACATAAACCCTAAAAGCCCAAAAATCCCACAAAATAAGTGATATCCCGCGATCTCAGCTCTGTCTGGGCTCTCCATCTTCAAACAAGCTGTCAATGTCCCAAAAATGGTCAAACACGACCATTTTTTCCTCAAAACTTGGTCAAGGGCCAACAAGGAGATTGGAAATGGTCTCCCATATGGAAAATCCACTGGTTCGGAATATAGTTCTCGATGCAACACGTGACCAAGTACTTAAAGTAAAAAAAAATCAGGGATACAATGTGTCATTGCAATTTCAAATGTCGAGATAAATTTCATCTAGGCAGAAGTGGACGAGTAGTAGTCATCAGTTATGGACCACCAAAAATGTTGGTACTCATGCCAAAAAATATTCAAGGTATTTCCACAGGCATGTTGTCAAGTTGGATCCATAAGGTGATGAAAACCTTCCTTTTCTCCTCATTGTATTTAAAATGGACGTTGCAACATCATAATATAATCTACGGTAAATATTGGTTCAATGTGTTTTAATGGCATATGTCCTCGACCTTTTTTCCTTTTAGTGCCAATATTTTCAAAGCTAGTAAAAGCGTCATCAATTTGCATTGGGAAAGTGTGCGAAGATGGTAGGAAAATGAGAAACTATTGAAAAGAAGGGAAAACATTAACAACTATGCAATATACCTGGATCTTGAGAAAATCAGGTTCAAGTTAGAAGATAATTTGTTTATATTTACTTAAACAATTTTCATATTATTTTATTTTATTACTGTTATCTATGGCCCAACTGTGAACTATGTTCAAATTTGAATGGTGGAGCAACATTTTCATATGCAAGAAGAGCCTCAAATATGCAAACCTGTAAGGTTAAAAAATTATGTGCACAATACTAAAGAGTGACATAGTGTGAACACCTTTGTATATGGCAGCGAGCCAAAAAAATATTGAATTCTTTCTACAATGACATCTTAAAAAAATCAAAACAACCATCATTTTGTTTTGTGAATTCAAGATTGAGAGAGGAAAATAATCAGATTCCATAATATTCTCCCATAAATGCATTTTAATGGGAGATTACCTCGATATTTCAGCTTATTAATGCCAATGTTTTTGAACATTTGTGGTGAGCTGTCACCAATAAAATAATAATTAATGTGCATTGGGAAGGGGTGAACGTGGCAGGCATGGAGGAGAATTAAAGATTCTTTGGTACTTTTTTGAACCTGGGACTCCATGGTGGAATTGTAGATCACCCGAGTTTTGGATGGAAGATGTATACTCAAAAAACGGGGAATCGGAGTTCGATAACACCTACCCAAGAAAACGCGGCCATAAAATTGGCTAAGGAAATGAAAGCACTCGTTTGGACTCGTGATGTCAATATATAGATGGATATACAATTTATGAGTTCGATAAAGAGTGAGGCTTGTGAGTTCGAGGAGTCTGGGGTCTAATTGTAGATAACCAAAGTTTTGGATGCAAGATGTATATCCAAACATGGGGCATGGGAGTTCGATAATGTATTGGGGAGGAACCTGCAACCATACAATTGGCTAACTGTTGAAACAAACTGGAACAAATATCAACAAATTCTTTGAAATATCAACATATGCTGGGAAATATAAGTCGCAAGCTTCAAGTTGGGGGTCGAATTGTAGATTAGCAAAATTTCAGGCGCAATATGTATATCGCGCACACGGGGAATGAGAGTTCGATGGCACCTACGCAGGAACCCGCGGACATAAAATTAACGAACTATGAAAATGATCGACGGTCAGTCGGACTCGTGATGTAAATATATAGATGGACATGAAATCTTCCACTCCACCATCCTGGGAACCCACGAGCATAGACATGGGACTAAGTATAGAATAAAAAATGGATAATAGAGGGGAAGAAAAAAAGGGAGAATGACTAATTATAGAAGAGAAAAAAAGAAAGGGAGGTAAGAATTGTGTGCCTCACAGTACAGAGAATACAATCGACATGAAAGAAAATTGTTACGTAGGAACACATGAAAAGAAAATATGAAGTACAAGTTTATTTATTTCAAGATAGCAAAACATAAAATATAATTGACACGAAGACAAGTTAATGTACAGGAAGATATGGAGTATCCAAGTAGGAAAAATAACTGAGTTGCAAACCTGTTCAACAAATATAGACAGAGTAAATGAAAAACTATTGGATATGGAACACGGGTAGAAAAACACACCTTTTCATGGATTCTTCTACATTTATGGTTAGGCATTCTTTGCGGTGTCTAGTTCTCATGTTTGTTTCTATGAATAAAAGCAAAAAGCAAAACGAAGATGAACATAAGTTGACATGTAATGAAACAAGCAAGTACTATGTAGATAGACTAAATAAAATAGAATAAGAGGAATAAAGTAACATATAGTGTTAGAAAAATGTACCTTTTTATTTTTTAGATCATTCAAGTTTGTGTGTGTGTGTGTGTGTATATATATATATATATTGTAAAAAAAAAATTGTGACCAAAATCAGTTACAAATGAGGGAAAACTAAGAGGTTGGATATCTCGATTTTCTGCAACAAAATAGACATATATGCTTTGAAGCATAGAAATATGATTCTGCAATATGCCTGATGTATATTTCATAATTCAAGTGCAACACCAACTGTGTGGTGACCAGACCAGTATGTGCACAAACCAGGGAAAACTAAGAAGTTGGATAATTTGGTTTTTTGCAACAAGCTACACATATATGCTTTGAAACATTGAAATATGACTTTTCAATATGTTTGATGTATATCTCATAGTTCAAGTGCAATACCAATTGTATCGTGATCATACCAGTATGTGTCTAAGATAAATATGTTGTATTGAGAAATGGGCACATTTGACCATACATGGTCAATAAGTGTGTTTTGCACATGGCTTGTGTTATTCAAAAGAAAGTGGATATTATATTTGCACATGTAGTTTTACAATTCTTTTGTTCTTGCATTATTTTGTAGTCTGTCAATATTGAAGTCTCCTACAAGCAAAATGGTTACGTTCAGATGCAAATGGTCTAATGCATTGGAAAGAACATTTAGTATGTTGGATAATGTTGCATGGGGAGCAACATACAGATTCAGTATTGCAATTTTTGTTCCATGGAAAAATGATTTTGCAAGAACCATCTCAACATTCTTTTCTTCGAAATGTATATGCTCCAAAATTGGTACCTATTTTTTCACCAATATCATCACCCCGTGTTTAATGTAACTTGATATGCAATTGTGATTTGGAAATTGTTTTTTTTTTCCTGCATAATACCATGTATGTTTCCTGGAAGCATAGAATATCGGATTGCATTGTATCATATTCATTGAGTATATCATCCATGTGTGCATGTAAGTTTCATGTGTTAAGAGAGAGAATTGATACAAATGAGTTTGTTTTATATGAAGTGGTAATCATACTGCAGATGCCATTCTGCGGTAGTACTGAGGCATTCTATTTCAATATCAACTTTATGTTTAACTTTGAAATTATACTTTGTAAGAGGACTTAGTAAATATAGCGATTCTATGCTTCTGACACAGGACAGTTTTGTGTATACAAGTCCATGTATTTGAATTCCAGTAGGTTGAAATGCAACACTATCAAGTGTTAGTCCTTGCGATCTATGGATTGTACATGCTCATGCAAGTTTAACTGGAAGCTATTTTTGAATCTTCAGTCGACCTGTCTTTCCTCATGTCGATAGTAGATTTGATATTCAAAAAATAGGTGTCCAATTTCTTGCAGTGCTTGAATTATATAGATAAGACAAATTGCTTGCCTGTCACTTGCCTATATGCAGTTCATGGAACTTAATCCAGAGGACATCAAGTTTTTCTGTTTTGGTATAGACTTTGAGTATTCCATCTCCACCATTGACCAAGCCATCCTACGAATCATAGTTGTAGGCATATATTTCAACCAACATTTCTAATTTCAGGACAACCTGCAAAGGTAAAGTGGTTGTATGTTCATGACATGGCATGTTTCCATGGTTGTCTTCTTCCAGGTCAATTGAATTGATGATGATATCATCGCCAGGAATGAGTGATAGAATGTACCTATTATGCATTGCAACATCCTTATTTGTGTAGAACAGGTAAGGGAAGGTTGGCTCTGTTGGTGCATATTGTAAGCACCTTGAATTGATATATTTTAAGTCATCATATGTTTGGTTGTTTGTCCTCATTCTATTCAGAATTGCAATAAATTTTTCATCTGTTTGGTGCATTTTAGTATGCAATTCAAAGCATTTAAAATTGACTCTCCATAAGTCATGCGTCACTGTTTGCATGTTAATCGTAGATTGTTCAAATATCAAAGAATTTTGGATCGGCTGTGCTTGGTAAAGATCCCCACATAATATCATGTCAATGTTTCCAAAGAATTTTGTGTGTACATGTTTTATGCTTCTTAGTTGGTTGTCAATGGAATACAAGAAGTGACTTCCAATCAAATATGTCTCATCTATAAATACAAGTTGGAGTTCTGCACAAATATTAGACAAGGTAACTAACATTTCCTTGCTAAGTGGAAGAAACTATGACTTGTTAAAAGGCATTGAAAATGCATAGTGGACTATTGTTCCACCTGCATTATATGCATATTTTTCTGCGTATGAAACTATTAGGCCCTTTGGTATCATAGGATCAAATAAATTGTTTGAATCATAGATTCATATAATCATTTTGAATGGTGCTTTCATTGTGAATGTCTTGCATGTTCCTCCTCCTCCTGTAAAATACAAGTGCACAAGAGTCTCCATGCTCAAGCATTTTTTAAGTGCAATGTCCTTTAGAATTGTTTGTTGTTCTCGATCAACATACATCTTATTCTGTGGTATTCATTATTTTCAATAAGGAAATGATGTTTTGTGACTTGAAAACCAAGATTGATACGTTTTTCAATGCCACCTACTCGAGGACGAGGCAAATATGCTTGCAAGTAATAGGACTCACAGGGAGTTCTGGTTGTTTTTCGGTTTGTGAATGTCTCATCAATATTTCCATGGTTTTCTAGTTCATTAACTGCAATTTCTATATCACCCCATGTTGGATTAACATTGTAAGTAAATGCAGCTTCATTGTTTTTCACTATAGTTTTATAGGCAACATACACAGCTTCCCATATAGAGAAGTTATGTTTTAATGTCTCTTTGTTTTCATCGAACGAAACATATAACTGTAGTTTTTATAGTCAAAATGTTTATTGTATTTGACAAACCGTATCACAGAGGGTGTTTTTCTTTTAGATATGGGGGCACCACTTTTTTGTAATGCGATACGAATTCTGCTAAGTAGATATGCTTAATAGGAGATGGACGCTGGAGGTAATAATAAATAATAGAGTGGCATATCACATCTTCTAAATTGTCATGATCATGTTCGAGGAAAAATGATGGTTTAAGAACAAATGTGTGTTTCTGAAGTGGAGATGTGTTTATGAAGACACATTTTCTTGAACTACAATTGAGGGGCAGGGAAAGTGCAATGTGGACTGCTTGTTGAGCAGACATTTGTTTAAGATTAAGCAATGTATTTCCAAGTGTATGTATCATTTGTAAAGCATCAATATGACTTATTTCATGTTCTTTGCATATTCTTCTGAATGCACTTGTCATAGATTTGTCAACCTTTGTCATATATGAGCTACAATACGATGTTGCAGCATATGCATTGAGGACGTACTGTGCATCTGTATTTTCATTCCACATAACTGGCATGTCTTTGGAGAAACTGTTGTTCCAGATATGGGAAAGTTTTTGTTTAAGGAAAACTGTTGTTTGTTTAAGTGTACATTGTATGGCTTGGATGTAATCATCCTTTGATAGATTTAGCTATGTCAAGAAGTCAATGAAGCTCATGAACTCGTCAAACTCTCCTTGTTATAGAAATGCGAACAAGGATTTAGATTTCTCAATGAAAACATTGTCCTCTAGACTAAGTGGCTCTATGATTCTTGTTGCTCTCATTGAACGCACGGGGAAGTTATATCTGCAATGCGAGTTATTTTGTTTTCTACAAATTTTTGTATGATAATGTCTATGAACTTTGGCAAGTTCTAGATCCAAATGATCTGTGTTGAACGTTAAGTATTTGTCCACAAACTACTCAATCTCTGAATTGTTGTTAGCTCCATAAACTGGTGCACCCTCTATCCAAAATAGTGTAGGGTCATGTTCATTCCCCCTATTCTGGAATTCAGTCACAAAAAAATAGTCTGATATTTTTTCAGAAAACATTTCATCATGGAATATAAATTGTCTCAAAGCATTTATTCCATGTCTATAGTAGCAAGTAAATGTCACTGTGTCTTTTCTTATGAGGTAGTCAATGTCATTATTTTTATGTCTCCTGTTCCTATGCAAGTCAGATACCATAGCAACCAATGGATCCCAACAATGATCTACACTTGTAAATCTGATGAAAACTATTGGTGGGCCTAATTGTCATATCATTGCAAAAATAGTTTTCTTGTTTTGTTGCCAATAGTTAGGAGAGATGCAAATGTTTTTGAAATCTATGTGTCCAATATCAGATTTCAAGATTTTTTCTAGGTTTAGTTTGTACTTGAAATCCTTGGCCAACAACTTTCTTCCTTGAAATTGGCCTTTTCTTATTTGGACCCACATGCAAGACAACACTCGCTCTATTATTAGACACATTGTTTTAAAAAACAAATTTGTTATGTGATAGGAGAAGTCATTAATTGAATGTAGTAGCTCCCATCGAACTATTTTATGGTAACTAAATCATTCTGTAATGTCAGTGGGACGTGAATCTCCATAGAAGAGTGTTGGGAAGTTCGTTTCCTCAACGAATTTGTCCTTGAATATCCCAAGTGAATGTTGCCCCTCAATAGGTGCAATTTCGACAATCTTGTCTTGCAAGTCACAAATATACTCTGAATCAGTGAATCCATGCACCAATGTATCAGCAGGTGTTTCATTCTATAATTCATCACATGTATCAAATTCACTAGTAGTTTCGAGAGTCTATGCAGAGTTGTCATCCTCTTTTTCAAGAACATTGTTCAAGTTCTCATTTATACAAATGTTTCGTGCTTTGTATAGGGCCTTGGAACATAATTTTTTTAATGCTTTAATAACAACATGCACACGCACTTTGGTTGTTTGATACACATTTTTGTATTGCAAGTGTCTTTTGAGAGCCACAAAAATTGTCATTGTATTGTTAATGAATTGTGGCAAGGATTTTTGCATGAAATCTAGTTGAATAGGCACATTAATAATTGATCTTGTTATGTCCATCTGTCGTCATTTAGAGCCTCAGGGCCTGATTTTTGCAAATGAAATTCATAGAGACACAAGTCTCTCTTCAAGTTCAATAAGTGCACTTACATATGGTAGTGTTGTATTACATCTTAGTTTCTCAGGAGTTGCAAACTGTGGAAGTTTTCCATTTTCAAGTGACCGTTTGCATGGAAGACAAATTTTTCCACTAGAAAATGTTTTATCATGTATTGTCAAGTGGAGATATTATTCTTCCAAATCAGGCGTGAAATACTTACTTTTTTTTTTGAATTCAATTGATCGCAAATTGCACATGAAATGGAAGGAGTGTTATTGATTTGTTTCATGTAGGTTTGTCTTGCATATTTGTCGTAGGGAAGTATGGGTAGAAAGTGTTTACTGGTTTTCATTGGTAGTAGTGCACAATGTTGCTTCTAGCCTACAAAATTTAATTTTTTCCTCTTGGACAGTTGCATGACCATTGTGGGATATGCGATTGTACCTATTTCTATTGTGTTGTGCATGAGAAATTTTTTTAATATTGTGATATGCCAGTTTCTCTCTAGAAGGAAGCGTAACAATGTATTTTTTTCTCTCGCGTATGACCTTTTTCAAGTTGTGATACCTTAGTTTACGTTTCTTGTTCGAGGGCAGGATGACCTCATGGAAGCTGGGATGAATTTCACTCTGATTAAATAACATGCGACACTTATGCATGTTTGATGGGTTTGGCTGGAATTGACACTGGACCCTGGACCGATAGTATTTCCTATACTACCAATGTTTTTTTTCTCTCACGTATGAACTTTTTCAAGTTGTGATAACTTAGTCTACACTTTTTGTTTAAGCCCTATATGGCCTCATTACAAACGGGATTAATTTCACACATGAACTTTTTCAAGTTGTGATAACTTAGTCTACATTTTTTTTTTAAGACCTGTATGGCCTTATCGCAACTGGGAGTGTTAAGCCCTAATATTGGCTCATTACCCCTTAATTGGGGCATATTAGATTAGTAATGTTATTTTATTTATGTCGGCTTTAAGCCATTAGTTGTAGTTATACCTCCTAGTCTTCTATATTTACCAAGGAGACATTTTCATTTTGAATCATCTTGTACTTGAACATTTAAGTGGGGTAAAAGGAGGTTTCCCCCTTGAAGAGGCTTATTATCTGAAACTATCTCTTTTTCAAGGCGTTGAGTACTTTTCCTGAGGTTTTTCTATGCTATATTGATGTTTGGTTCTTAACATATGGTATCAGAGCTCAAGGTCTTGGGGTTTCGCTGCTACATCTGAGAC
>SNQJ01S0215428.1:0-15567 GCA_010110895.2 Picea sitchensis
AGAAGTCACCTCCATTGTCAGTTCTCATCACCTTGGTTTTCTTATCCACTTGGATTTCCACAAGAGATTTAAACTCTTTCAACTTCTCAAAAACCTATGATTTCTTCCTCAAGAAATACATCCATGTCTTCCAGAAAAAATCATTTATGAAGGAAACATAGTATAGGGATCTTCCAAGTGAAGGTACCGGTACCGACCCAAACACATCACTATGTATCCATTCCAAAATCCATTCTCCCCTTGTAGCTCTAGATGGGAATATAACCTGATTTTGTTTTATATATATACAATGTTCATAGAAGTCAACTTCCAAATTACAATCAAGAAAACCTTCCACCATAACTTTGTTGTGCATAACTCGATTTCATTTTTCACTAATATCACTCAAGTAATATGTCTCATCATCTAGTTCCATAACATAGTCGAGTAAACTTGAAAAAGAATAATCTAGTTGATTTTTATCAACTCAACCCAAGTCAATTCGAGTTGACTTGTGGTTGAGTCGATTGCAAGAACAACAATGTTGTTTCATCCCGTTGAGTCGACGTTCCATAAAAACTTGTATAGGGTTCTAATCCAAAGTACTTTCATTAAGGCCATCATTCCCCTAACCATTTTCTATGTATCATTCTGAAATAAAGTGTGCATGTCTGTATCACTCATTTTGCTGACAACTATTATATTTCTTACCAAACCCGAAATATGTAGCACACCTCGAAGGTTCCTTCTCCTCCCATCCTGTAGGTATCATGTAGGATCAATCAAACTCTTCCCTGTCCAAAAGTTTTGGTTGTCGAGTTTCTCCCAAGAATACATCTCCTCCTTTATATCTCTGATATTCACATAACCATTCTCTGTGGGGTGTCATATGAGAATATGAACTTGATTTGATGAATCAAACATATTGATCTAATTGTATACTGGTTGATGCAAGATACACATCGCTTCCTTTATATGGAGTGGTATTTCTTTCAGTTGAATATTTCTCATCGGATCTTTGAATGCTCTCAATTGATTTCGACTTGTGGTATCTCTTGTAATTCCCATCTTTACCACATTTCCAACATCTTTTCATCGACTAAAGTAGGGTTTTCTATCTACCCTTCGACTTAGACTTTCTATTGGAGAATTTTCCCTTATCTCTGTCGACTAGTTGACCTCTTACCATCAAGGCATCCTTGGTCAATCCTTCCATGTTCTTCTATTTGTTTCCTTCTGGCAACAAAAATGAAACCACGTCTTAAAGTGTTAATGTGGTTGAATTACTCCCTATAGCCATGACTAAGCTATCCTAGGAGTCTAGAAAATAACATAGTAGGCTAATACATTTATCCTCTTCAGTGATTTTAATATCCATAGACAATAACTAACTTATTATAGTATTCAATGCATTCAAATGCTCTTTTACTGAGCTCATATCACTCATCCTTAGAAGATATAGTTTCTTCCAAAGAAACAACTTGTTTTCCAGGGATTTTGACCGCTACAAGCTTCCCAAATTGTCTCATAGTTTCTTTGCAGAGTCCTCACTCAAGACATTCAAGAATATCGAATCTGCAAAACAAAGTTGATTCATACTCCTTTCTCTCCTCTTTCGTTTCTCCCATTCTTCCTTCGACATACCCGTTGGAATTATTTCGGTACTCACAGCTACCCATTGTTCTCGATCTATAAGGAGATATTCATATTAAGCTTCTAAAGCTTAATATTCTTTCCATTAATTTTTTCAATCTCTATCCTCGAACTGTATTCTTTCAAGCACAAATTAAAAATCACTAACTTACAACTTCCATTGGACCTATGTTTAGCTCAGATCCAAGATCTTCTTAACCTTTCTCTGATACCACTTGGATCAAAACTAATTTGACACCAAATGTAGATAAAATTAATCCTCACACTAAGACAACTAGGAAAAAGAAAATAGATTCAAGCATAAAATAAATGACAAACACACACAATACACAAAGATTTTACCCTGGAAACCCTTAATCAATAAAACTAACATTCCTTGAGCGTCTTGCTTTGTTTTTGTCTTATTAATTCATAGAATAAAGAGTTACATGACTAAACTTGGTCTACATCTAAGAAACAATCATCATCCTACTCTCTTTTTTTTCACAAGAACAACCCTGCAGCCAATTCGACTTGCATCTATAGGACCTTCATGATTCTTTTAAATGTTAGCTTTTATGGTATTACAACACATCAAATTTATATGATTTACAACATGCAAAACTATAAATCATGGTGCCAAAAAATGGTTACATATACATGTGACGATTGGCTACAATTCCATGAATCTCGAGATTATGTTATAGTCAACTACCAGTCAATTAATATTCGACCTCCAGTCGGTCTTCATTTGGTTGTCACTTAGCTTTATATCAACCTCCTATCGGTTGACCTTTCGACATTCTAAGTCAACTACTTTGACCTTCAACTTTTTGGTTGATCACTTTGACCTTCAACTTGACCATCGAATTGACTTGACATGTCATTAGGTTCATCAACTAATTGATTCACCTTGACTAGACAATCGATTCATTATTATTTCACTACAAAAAAAATATAACAACCCAACATATTTTGTAGTTGCTATTAGTATGTTTATATCCTCCCTAATGGTTAGGGTGTTTAAACTTTATTAAAGGGAATGTAGTCTCTTTTATAGGGTTGCAATGCTTATTGGTAAGGTTGTTTGGGGTATAATAGTAAAAGACATAAAATCCAAACTCCATAAGAATTGAACTTGGTTAAGTTCCACTACTACTATCGATATTACTTCAAAGTAATATATAAGTTTAGACGATGAAAAACTACTCGTCTAACATTGAAGCCAACCTCTTTAATCTATTTCAAAGATAAACATGGAATATCATTCATTCATAAATATGTACACGTAGAATTCGTTTGTTTCGTGTGCTCTTAACTTTTGAATGCAACCTCTTTATACAAATAAATTTTAATGTTTATTTAAGAAAATGCACTACGAATATACCCCATTCAATCATTTTCTAATTCACGGAAATCCTTATAACGTCATAATAAATATATGGAGAGATTATTATTATATCTTTTATCATATTTTAAAAGGATTAAATAATTTGAAATTAAGATTTTATAAAATATATATATTAACGTTTGAAGTATTATTGATTTTTTATTAAATTTTTAAATTTTTTTTAGTGATTAATATTAATGGATTATCACTCAGTTAAAGTTAAAGTAGTGTTGCCAAAATGTTTAGTGACACATATTAATCATAATCATTATATTTTAATAAAAGTTATAGTTACACTCATTAATAACTCACCATTAAATAAATAAATAATTGAAAGTTGTATGAAAAATGTTTTTGAGACCATTTTCAACGACTCAAATAATGTTAGTTAATGACTATATCCATGACATTAACTCAACTCTCAATTTTAAAACGATTTAGATAATGTTAATTGATGATTATATCCATGACATTAACTTAATCCTCAATTTCAAATTGCATGTCACACCACCTCCTTATGTGAATATAAAGATTACAAATGGGTGTTGCATTAAATAAGAACGCACAAGGTGAATTGACTAATTTTAATAATTTTGTGACCAAAATGTAGCATTATTAAATTCTTGTGACTAAGTGAATGATTTATACATTAATCGAAAATCACCCTCTACAATTATTATAAATCCTAGAATTTGTCAACATCTTCTAACCAACCAGAAACACATTTGCATATACTTATGTACATAAATTGTCCATTTAATGTATATTGAATGGAAATAATATTTATAGTATATGCTAACCTTTCTTACAATAACAACATATGTTACATTAGATTTCCTATGCAAATTTTATGCTAAGATTGTTTTAGATTATAAAGATAATTATTTAGCATGGAATTCTAATGAGTAAGTGAGAGGATGATAGGAATGTAGATTACTACATAGAAATTCTATATTACTTCTTAGACATTAATGCAACTCATGTATGGAATTTTCTCATATTGATTGTCGTATTCATAAGACTTAAATTATTATTTTAACTATATCATTTTATAATAATTTAATTAGGTTGATAATAGGTGCGTGCTTGAAATCTATCAAGTCTAGAGATATTCATGTGTTACATCCACATGTGATTTTTTTTTAGTGATGCAATGATCAAAAGTGCATGCTTTCTAGACGTGTCCTACTCTTAATTTTTATTTCAAGTTATTTTGATTTGATGATAATAGGTTGTTCTTGTTATGCTAGTAATTTAACTTCTTGAATTGAATCTAAAAAATTTGAGGGCTTTGCATGAATCGGATAAGTGAAAATGTGGCAATTGGGAATGTGGTTATAATGTTTAATCTTTATTAAAGGGAATTATATTTTTTTATGGGTTTGTAGTGGTTATTGGTGAGGTTGTTTGGGGTACAACAATAGAGGGTGTAAAGCCCAAGAATGTATTAAGTCCCCAATTATTAATAGCTACAAATCATCCTCATACAAGCCATTACCTAAAGGTGATCAAAGGTTGTAGGAAATTTCTCTCAGAGGAATGTGAAAAAAACTTCATGGGAATTTGACCATTACCTCAAGATGCTTGATGGTGATCTTGGTGACCACTACCTCAAGAAGCTTGATGACTGCAAAATTTTTTTAATAAGAATTGAACCTTGTTAATTGGCCTTTTATCTAGTTCTATGAGCTCACACATTACTTGCGATGGTTATAGGAAAAAACCTCACAAGTCTTGAGCCTTTCCTACTACGATTTCGCTCACTTTTTATGTTGATGTGTTCAATTAATACTTGAATCTTTCCTAATGTCCTTGGGAAATTCCCTTATAAGAATTGAACTTTGTGAGATTCAAACACTACCTCTTCCTTGAGATGACATATTAGCACCGAGAAAAACCCTCATAGGAATTGAACCTAGTCAAGTGTGACCATTACCTCAAGGTGATGCGAAAGACCTGATAAGAATTGAGTCTTGTCAGGTTTTACCCCTAATTAGTGACTTTACATCCTTGAAAAAAACCCTCATAGGAATTGAACCTTGCTAAGTTTGATCACTACCTCAAGGTGACCCCATGGCTTGAGGAATAATTGAACTTTACATAATAGCTAAAAACCTTTGTCCATTCACCATTTGAGCCAATTAATTTTAGAAAAACAACTAATTTTAGAAAATTCTCGCATGACTCTAAAACTGACCAATAACTAAGAGCTAACTATAACGACACTATTTTTCAACTTTATTTTGTGATTAGGTGTATAAACTAAGATATAATTGATAATTACTAATTTAAAAAATCCCGAAAAAAACACTAAAACCCCAATTTGAGGCCTTATATGACGGAATTTGGCCCCAAAAAAGTGTTGAAACGATGTCTGATATGAAGGATCATATCGGCATGACAATGAACTCTTCGATACATAACTCCCTGTAAAATTTCAAACCAAATGGATAATCGAGTCAAAATTTATGACCCTTGAAAATCCTTGCATCATTGGTGTACACCATTCGTATCATCATATTTATTGTCCATGGGTGTTTATTCATCCATGGAAACAAAGGTTTCATGGATCAACCAATTTATACCTTCATTCTCAATAATATTAGTATAAGTTTCTTCCATATGATCAACTTAAACTCCATCACTCTTAGTATTGATATTGAAAATTGTAGTGTCATGAATATCAAGATTAAGATCCTTTATATTTATAACACAAGCAAATAAATGTAATTAGCATTGAAACATTAAAGCATTTGGAACATTTTAAAAATGAACAAAAACATATTTGTGTATTACAAAAAGGGAATATTTGGTTCCCCCTTCCAAGTGCCTATTTTTCTAAATAATGTTTCCTAGCCATTAACTTGTTAATTATTCATCTATATAAGAACTTGTTTTTATTTGAAGGGGCATTGGCATTCCCCTCATTAATATCAAAATGTTTGGGATTATTCTTAGATGTTTTTTTTATAATTTCTTTTGTGTGCATAATTATCAAATTACAATGAGATCCAAGTATTTTTTGATTAATTGCTCCATATAATTCATTAGGATAGATGCACCCAAATATACATTTAGTCCAATAAATATATATTAAAAACAATCACATATACAGTAGTTAAATTATATTTACAAATTTTACCAAAAATAAATTTTAATTATAGGGAGAATATTAATGAGTTCGACAATGAAGTAAAAACTTATAGCTCCTCATATGTTACGTAATCCTAACTTTTTAGAAAAAAAAATTGTTGTTTTCTTGTGGTTTGTTTTTAAAATGCCAAAAAAATCTATCATAAATGTTGAAAGTATAATATACTTGATAGTTTCAATCTCAACATAATTTTTTTACCAATTACATTGATTAGTAGACACGTGATCTCCATAATAAAATTTGAATTTGTCAATGATAATCATGCACCAAGACACATCGAATAAGTGAAATCATTATTTTGATGTGGAATAAGTGACATTTCTTGAGAGAAAACAATAAATATATAGAAAAATCACAACAATTAACGACACTTTAACACTAAAATTATTTTTAATTGAAATGTAAGATTTCAACCCCATATATAATAGTGTATGTGGTGTTCATATTATCTAATGTCATTTATGCACATTAATTTATAATATGTATATTTCAAAGAAAATACTACAAGTTCCAAGACCCTAACTTAAGCATGAGGACATAGAAAGTCATAACCCTAATAGATAAGAGAATGGGCTAAAATCCCACTAAGAGAGGGGTTTTGTTTGTATTGCATTAGCTTTCTATTACAAAGTTTAGCTATCACAAAGGTTAGACATAAGGAGTTTGTTAGAGGATAAATGAGATGCTATAGAAGTGTATATCATGCAACAATGCATGGAAGTGTATAGCATGCGACAATGCCTATGGATTCCATTGTGAGTTACATTAATCCTTTACATTTTCATTATCATTTTTACGATTCATAATAACAAGGTTTAGATAATTATTTTTACTTGGATTTTTTTATTTCATAAATAAAAAATTAAATATTATTAATATTTTACCGTGTATATTGATTGTTTGATTATAATAAAATATCATACATAATCAAATTATTACAAAATAGAATATAACAATATCATTAATATTTTACTGCATATAATGAATTTTTAATAATAATAAAATATCATAACATAAACAGATTATTGCAAAATAGAGTGTAATCACTAAACTAAGTTACGAAAAGCTATCCATTAGAATATTCACGGTACTCTACAAATGATTTCCAAATACATGAATACAATGTCTCAAACTTGCTAGGTTATTCTTAAACTTTAAATTCAAATAAAGATGGAATGGGGCATACCATTTCAGAATTTGAAGTCGATTAACAAAATGATGCGAACTTTCCGCTAGATAGTTGACTAGGAAAAAGGGTAGAACAATGTCAAAAGTATGATTTTTTTATATGATAAATAAAATTAGATGTTGGAAATTGAAAAAAAAATGGTTTAAAAAATATTTAAAAGACATGGAATGTAGCATGCATACATAATAGCGTCATTCCCACAATCAAAGCTATATTAATAGTTTATTCAAGTGCTAAATGCAAAGGAAAAATGTATTGTTATTTTATCGGCTTTGAGGAAAAAACATTAGAAATTTGTGATTTGGAAAAATTGTCCGGTCAAATAAAAAATTAGGGATAATCATATATTTTTACAACCTTTTCCTCTACGTTCACATAAAATAATAACATTAATTTTAAACGCATAGATATTTACTTTATATATTTTAATTTTATAATATATAATAACAATAATATATTTTAATTTTATAATATATAATAATAATAATATATTTTAATTTTATAATATATATAATAATAATAATAAATTAATGATTTTTTAAAAGTTAGAATAAAATAATTTAAATTATTTTTTTAATATAAATATAGATAGAAATGTATAGAATATTAATTTNAATTCATAAATATTTATATGTTATAATATTTTTCAATAATAAATTAATCATTATTTTTAAAATCTAAAATAATAAAATCAAACAATAAAAAATAAAAAACACAATTTCTTTACACTAAATACAAATACCAACTAATACAAGTAAAACTAAATTTTACACTAAATACAAATACCAACTAATACAAGTAGAACTAAACTATACAAGCATCATTAGTATTAAAAATGTAATATAAATAATGCAATACATATAACAAATAGAACTTAGACAAACTTAGATAAATAAAATTGCGATGTTTATTTTCACAATCTAAATTAAAATCAAACAAGATATGTTGAACCAATGCTCTTTGTGAAAGTAATATTCAAAATCATGATATCTTATGAAATGGTATGAAATATCATAATGTTTAACAAATATAGATAATAATATTATAAAATTAGTATTAATAGTTATAATTTTCTTTTAGTTCCTTAATTGTTCATTAACAAACATAAATATGATGATTGAGGGGCTACATTAAATTTTAAATTTAACAACATGCTTGGTGTTATGGTCCTACCCTAACCTTCGTATTTTAGGTTACTTGTGAGTTAGTTAATTATTGTATGTGGCCATCCTCTTTGAATAAAGACCATTGAATAATAATGGATAGTTATATAACGTAAAATGGTTCACTAGGTAATTGGTACCCATTAGTGAAGGCCCAACAAGTAGTTAGGATTTTCGTTCTGGAAAATCTATTCAAAGAGATAGGAGTCTAAGGAATGTTTGTCTTGTGTTATGTATCTGTAGGCTTGCTCGGTGAAAGGTGACCTCATCTTAAGAGGTAAGTGAACATTGTATTCTTCTTCATATTATCAATATAGGGTATATATTTATACATTTCATCTTATCATCTATTGTTTATGGTTAATATACGATATTATCTAGATACGTGTTTGTCTTTCAATTTTTAAAGGTTAAGGAACACTACAAGTGGTATCAAATTTCTTTCTTGAGCCAGTATGCTTCAAAAATTTAGTGTTATTTTTTTTTCTAGCTAGAGATATCTTTCAACATCTTTAAATAACATAGTGATCTATCATTTAGTGGGTAAAATTGTGGTTAGGGAAGAATACATGCAGGAAATACAAGTGGAATCACATTATGGGAAACACTTATAACCATTGTTGGTACCCCTTGGAGTAATATCACATCATACAACACATATATATGGAATCTCACTTTGTACCTTTGGGTGTATCAAAAGTCCCCTAGATATACCTGAAACCAACTCTAGATCAACTAATTGGGCATATTGTTTTTACATCACAATAAGAAAAACAATCAAGGAGATCACTCTCTAGTACCTAGGTAGTCAGGTTGTAAAACTAAGGGCATGTTTGAGCCTCCTTAGTTAGTGCCCTTAGATATTGGGTTAAGTACTACTATTAGACTTGTCAAGTATATCAAAGAGTTATATCACCTAACACTCCTCTATGTCTAAGACCCTAAAAACCCTAACTTCTACATATAACCAACAAAATTTCTACATCTTTGCATCTAGAAGGAATTTGAAGATTATGTGACTGTAGTAATATCCAACTATGAGTACTACTCCCATAGGAGTAGTACTCCGAAAAAAAATGTATGGGTCCCATAAATGCCATTGTGGGAGATATATCTAAAAATATTACCTACATCATAATGATCGCATGGGTATACCTTTTAAGTAATCCTTTTTGGGTTGACCCAATAAGACAATAATTTGGGGTATATTAGAAAAGACTCATTCAAGCTATTATTTGCATTGATATAAGTGGAGAATAACCCTTCCAAAAAGAAATTTTTTGGTCCCATGGTTCCAACTCATAAGATGGCCAACTCATAAAACCAACAATAGGCCCCAATGGATTAGAACCAACAACAAACCCAACCTACTCAACACCAACAACTAGAAGACAAGGTGGTTAACATTGAGTGTACACTCCAAGTTATGGATGCAACAATGACCAAAAAAGGAGAAGTATTGAAAATATTAGGTGGCCACCTGAATATCCATATATTAGATACAAACAATGATCCAAATGAGGAATTTAATACTCATGAAGTGTAGGCCAGACATATGTTTCAGGATAATCACCACCCACAATTTCAAGGTCAAAATTCATGGAACCATTTTATAAAGGTTGGAACAAAATTTTTTTATGGATCATATCCCTCCGGTGGGTTATCTAAATGGAAAATTATTTCCCTCTCCATGGCATTAATAATCATGTACACAAAATAAATGTTGCGGTCTTATATGTGGATGTTGAATTTTCACAATGGTGTCAATGGTATAGAAAGGATTACAAAGTCTACAATGCTTGGACCAAATTTGTTAATGTACTTTATGATAGTTTTGAATTTGACACTCACCATTTAGGATGCCTAACAAAATTACACTAAAGAGACATAATTATGGAATATATTGCTACCTTTAAAAAGTTGTCAATGAACATAGAGGGTCAAACTGATTTATTTTTTAAGGAATGTTTCATCAATGCTCTCAAGGAATCAATTAAAGCACACCTCATGATGAAACATCCACAAACACAGTTGGATACTTTTGAAATAGATAAATAATATGAGAGAGTGATCAATGCACAACCCAAGATACCTTTATCCACTAATCAATCTATCCCCATGTGGAAACTACCCTTGGATCCTCCCGCCAGCCCATATCCACAAGTTATCTCCTAAAGAGATGGAAGGATTTCAATGCTTCCATATTTGTTATAATTGTGATGAATGCTATTTCAAAGGGGAAACATTTAAAGAACAAAAGTTATTTAAAATGGATATATCTCCACATGAATACTCATAGGACATTCTTATTGAAGATACTCATGAACCAACTTTGGAAGACAACTTGTGCCCGACCCCCAAATTTATCTCCATTACCTATTAGTTTTCTTAGCACCCCAATACTTGAAATTTATTGGCTACATCAATTACCACAAAGTGATTATGATACCTGAGTGTGGCAACACTCACAATTTTATTCATCGAAGACTCACATAAGACACCCATTGTTATCTATGTCTCATATATAATTTTCAAATTATGATCACCAATGGTGGTACAATGAAATGTGGGTGGCACTTTAAAAATGTGAAACTAAAAATTGGTGAGTATCATCTCAAAACTCACATTCTTAGTATTGAAATGAGAACTCGTGACATAGTTTTCAAGGTAGAGTGATTAAACACGTTGGGACCAGTCACCCTCGATTTCAAAGAGTTATACATGAGATTCATGTAGGAATGGTAGAAATATATCCTCAAGCATCTTGCATTTGTTTCCCCTAAAATTACCACCTCTCATTATATGGATAAGTTTTTGAAGAAAGGCCTCTTGGGTGTTATTTCACAATTCAATGCCATCCAAGTAGTTGACACCACACCAAAAGAGATTCACCCTAATTTTCAATTGGTTCTCTCTAAGAATCAATGTGTATTTGAAACTCCATAAGGTTTAACACCTTCACATGTAGAACATGACCATGGTATTCCCCTTATTATAGATGGTCAACTACCCTATGTGCATCCTTATCGACACCCTTTTTCACAAAAAAATGAAACTAAGAAGATCATTCAGGATTTGTTGGAGGTGGGAGTTATGCATCCCAATACTAAATCATACTCATCACTAATGGTCATGGTGAGAAGGAAGGTACTTGGCACAAGTGTCCTAATTTTTGAGCTCTCAATAAATTAACCATGAAGGACAAATTTCGTATCCCAATTATTGATGACCTCTTGGATGAACATCATGGAGCCAAGTTTTTCACTAAAATTGACCTTCATTTTTCTACCACCAAATTAGGATGAAAGAGGAAGACATCCCAAAGACTTCTTTTAATGCAAATGAAGTTCATTAAGAGTTTCTAGTGATGCCTTTTTGCCTTTGCAATTCTCCATCAACTTTCTATAACCTCATGAACAAGATCTTTCACCCATTTGTATGCATTTTTTTTCTATCATTATTTGATGATATTTTCATCTACACAAAAACATGGGAATATCAAATAGAACATGTTGATGAAACACTATAACTCTTACAATATCACTAGACATTAATAAAATTCTCCCAAACTGGTTTTGGGGCTTCAAAGGTTGAATACTTGGGTCACATTGTAAGTTAGGATGAAGTACGAGTTATCCCAAGAAATTCACAACTATGCAAGATTAGCCTCATCCCAAAAACCCTGAAGATCTTACATGGATTCTTAGGAATTACAGGCTACTACAAGATGTTTGTGAAAAATTATGGAAAAGTTGTTGCTCCCTTAATATTTCTGCTAAAAACAATTTCCTTTGTTTGGAGTGATGCCATTGAACAAGCCTTCTAAGGTTTAAAGGATTCCATGTGCACAACTCCAGTATTAGCTATGCCATATTTTAATTATACCTTATTCTTTGAATTTGATGCCTTGGGAAGAGGTCTTTCAGTGGTATTGATGCAAGAAGGGAACCCTTTCCCATTCACCAGTAAGTATTTATGTGACCAAAATTTTGGTGAATCCACATATGAGAAAGAGATGATGGCCTAAACCTATAATCTATACCTCATAGAATGATGTTTCTAGATCAAGACTGACCATAATAGTTTGAAGCACTATCTTGAACAAAGGTCATCCTCACCAGAACAACATAAGTGGGCCACCAAGTTATTAGGGTATGCCTATGATATTATCTATGAGAGTGGTAAATAAAATATGGTAGTCAATGCCTTATCTTGGAAATTTGATGTGGATGGATCCCTCTTCACCTTATCTTTACCTATTGCAGGTTGGATTGAGGAATCCCATCAAGAATGGTTGGAAAATGAAACTATCAATCAAATAATCATCCATAGGATTTAGGATGATCCCAACTCTCCTAAGGGGTATACATGGTATTTATATACATAGTGATATAACATACACATTGTTATAGTAAATAACTCTTCCTTAAAACAAAGAATCTTAGAGGAATTGCATTTGTCACATACACCCGATCAATTTGGATTTCATAAAACATGTGAACAAACTAAGTACTTGTTTTTTTGTGAGGGACTAAAAAGTAACATCCAAGATTTTGTAGCAACCTGTGACACCTGCCAAGGAAACAAAGAGGAGATAGTAAATATACTAGGGGTATTACAAGAACTATTGATCCCGACACACATAGTGGGACTTCTAAGGGAGGGAAACAAATGTGTGATCATGGTGGTAGTTGACCATTTCTCTGAATAAACTCATTTTTTCCCTACTACATCCATTTACCCCCTACAACATCCATCCATTTTTTAAATTACATGGCATGCCCACTTTCATTCTCTTGGATCGAAAACCTAACTTCACTAGAAAATTTTCGTAGGATTTGCTTAAAATATAGGGAACCTAGATAAAAATGAGCATTTTATATCATCCCCTAAATTATGGTCAAATCGAAGTTGTCAAAAAGTGTCTAAAACATATTTGAGATGCTTTACCTTATAAACTCCACACCAATGGGAACATTGGCTTCCCCTCAAAAAATGGTGGTACAATATCTCTTATCATGGAGCCAACAAAATCATCCCATATGAAGCATTTTGTGGCCAAAAATCATTATCATTCACTTCATATTTATAGGGTGCTTCCAAGGTTCAAGTAGTGTATCACACACTCCACACTAGATAAGTCAATCTCTGAATCCTAAATGACAATTTGGTTATAGGTCGAAATAGAATGAAGAAACAAGTAGAATAGCATCACTCTACACATTATTTTGCAGTGAGGGATAAGGTGGTTCTTCACCTTTAACCCTATAAACAAACATCACTCAAAGAAAAAACACCTTCGAAATTAACACCCAAGTTATATGGACCTTATGAGATCATTCATCGCATTGGACAAGTGGCCTACAAACCATCTCTTCCAGACCACTCCAAGACTCATCTATTATTTCATGTGTCTTGTCTAAAGTAGGTCAGATGATTGAATTACAAGGTGCAAGCCAACTTACCCAAGCTTAATTAAGAAGGATCCATTTGGCTTTAGTTGGAAGTAGTATTGGAACCAAAGAGTGCCAATTGTGCCAGCACATGATTGGTGAAGTATTAATCTAGTGTAAAGAAAGGACACTAGAAAGTGCCACATGGGAACTAACCACAATCCCACAATAACTTCCTTGTATTCAACCTTAAGGACAATTATGCTTTCGAAGGGAGAGGGCATGTTAGGTTCCTACCCTAACCTCCCTACTTTAGGAGACCTAGGAGTTAGCTAATTGTTGTATGCATCCATCCTCTTTGGATAAGACCCATTAAATAATAGTGGATATTTATTTAATGTAAAAGGGTCAACTTTATAAGGCCCACTAGGTAGTTGGTACCCATTAGTGAAGGGACCACAAGTTGTTAGGGTTTTTGTTATTGAAAAGATATTTAAAGAGATGTGAGACTATGTAATGTTTGTCTTGTGATGTATATTTGGAGCTCTTCTCAATGAAAGGTCACCCCACCCCACCCTAAGAGGGAAATGAACGTTGTATTCTTATTTACATTATCATTATACACGGGTATCTTTACATATTTCATCTTATTTTCTCTTGCTTCTAATTAATCTATAATTATATTCTATGTATACCTTGTTGTGTTCATTTTTTAAGGATTAAGGAACACCACACTTGGCTAGCTATGCTTAATATCTTGACATATAACAAATTTATGATTTAATAGATTGATGATTGGATGGATATAGGTTAGAATTAATCCAATCAAGCATAAATGAAGATTTATTTGCAAACACTGTGAATATTTATGATATAATATGTAAGATGAATAATGTATACAAACTCTATAGCATTGTAGTTGTGATGATAGAAAATCACTTTATTTTGGATTTTCACCTTCTATGTTGGATTTGCCCTATTTGTGGTGGTCTATTTTCTCTAATAAAATAAAATAAAATAGAAAATCATTCAAACACAATCTAGATCCTCAAATTTAGAATGAAATATCTATCTCACATAAACTGGATTTTGTAGAGAGAGGAGGCTTATAGATTGCTCATTTAAGAGCTCAAGATGTCACTTGTTGTAATTGAACCTGGGTGGGGGGAAACACCCCTCAATAACATATTGTATACATAGTCGCCCCTTACCTTTGCACCTTGCAATACCGAAAAATGTGGTACACTTCTAAAGTTTAAACAAGCATGGTTCCCAATATTTAACTTTCAACCCGTCTTTTCACCAAATGTTTTGTTAATAAATTAAAATTTAACATTGACCTTTCAAACATAATATAGGAGTGGGCTAACTCTGGAGCAATCTTCCCTCCAGAGTTACTTTTTCAACAGGTTTTAGGTTTTCCGGTGGTCTTCTTTTAAATTTCCGGCCAATCCAGAACTTTAATTGATTTTCTGAGCATCTGGGTTGGTTTAAAATGGGATATGAAATGCATGGAACTTTTATCCATGCAAAACTTAGACTACCCTTGAAAATTTGACCGAATTCAGGTCTGTTTTTTTACCTGAAAAGTGGAACTCGGGAGGGCAGAAGATTACTCCCGAGTTATCCTACTCTAATAATATATATCTAAATACCTATTTATTAAA
>SNQJ01S0215429.1:0-15566 GCA_010110895.2 Picea sitchensis
AATTTTGATCTTCTAGATCAAGGTTGATTACATCCTTATAATACCTTAATTTTCTTTTTTCCTCTAACTCTTTATCACACCACAATTTCTCCTTAAATTTTGATTTGACGTTTTTTAATAGTATCTTTATTCTGCAAAATGGTGTCTTCCATGATTCCCCAATAGTTTATCAAAGACCGGGCATTTTTATGCCATCCTCGCTTGAGTTGATGGTGGTTATGAATCGATTTTGAAGCAATTTTAGGAAGCCTCTTATCTTCCATGTTGTTTAACTTGTTCTTATACATTAGGAATCTAGTCATAGCCATGCTCTCAATGGGGGAGAAGCTTGTTTCTAAGAGGAGGATGGGATAGGGCGTATTTCCTTTAATTTTGAGACTATATGTTATAAAGTTCTTTTGTATTTGCTCTATCTTTCTCCAGGATTCACGAGAGATACTACAACCCCAGACTTCACATCCATAAAGAATAACAGGTGTAACAAGAGTATAAAAGAGGAGTTTATTCTTATCCCAAATCCAAAGATCAGTTGATTTACAATTGTTTTCAAGCCCATAATAAGCTTTCCATCCCCCATTAATCCTTTTCTCAATGCTATAATTCCAATTAATCTTGTGGTGAATATCAATTTCAATATATTTGTATGAAGCCACTTCCTCCAAGTTGTTGTTTTCATATACGAAGGTATCATAAGGGATCTTATTATGTTTAATAATCATGACCTTAGTCTTATCAGTATTAATAGTCATACCCATATTGGAGAAAAAATCCTTGAGGATTCTTAGTTGGTTTTCAAGATCATGGGGAATCCTTTCCATAAGAATGATATCATTGGAACAAAGAAGAATATTGATGACTATATCAGTGAGAGTAGGGCCGACACAACCTGCTTTTTCCAAGCAATCTTCTAACTTGTCAATGTAAAAATGGTAGGGGACAAGGGACAACCTTGCTTGACTCCGATATTGCAGTTAATATATTTTGACCAGCCCTCAGTGTTTTTAAACTTAGCAATAACATTCTCATACATCCTTATTGCAACAACCCTCAATTCGAGAGGCACTTTTACTTCCAACCTATTCCAAATGTTTTTCCTAGGAACCATGTCAAAAGATTTTCTAAAGTCAACAAACAACAAAAAAGATTGGTTTTATTATTGAGAAACTCCTCTGCAATTATCCTAAGGGTAAACATATGGTCCATAGTTAAATGATATATCCTAAACCCAACCTGGCCTTTAGTTATTTTACCGTGACTTTCTAGCCAAAGGCTAATTTTCTTTTCCAAAATAATTCCATAAAGCTTGGCTAAAATCGGGCTAATCATAATGGTCCTATAATTAGAGGGAATGTTTCTATCCCCATTTTTAAAAATAGGGACAATGAGGCCTTGCGTCCAGGGTTTAGGGAAGCCCTACTTGACTGCTAAATTGAAGATCTTGTGTATGTGAGGGATAAGGATATGCCCTCTGATTTTAAAAATTTCAGCTAAGTAGCCTTCAATGTCCTTAGATTTCCCATTTGCAAGTCGCTTAACCCCGAACTCTATGTCATCTAAAGAAAAAACTTCTTCCTTTGTAGGGACAATAGGAATAGTGTCCATGGCATTAGGGAACTCGTAAAGACTTTTAAGGTAGGAATTCTAGACCCTTAAGAGAATCCTATTATTTGTTTTAGTATTGTGGTTTAGAATTTGGCTCCAAAACTTCTTAGGATCCAACTTATATAGTTGTGAAAGTTTCTCTTGCCTTTTATTGATATAGTACCTTTTTTTCCTTTTAATTAGGGATTTGTGCATATTGATCTTATCAATTTTTAAGGACTCATTAGAAGCATCCCTAATGGATTTCCTAGCAATTTTACATTCTTTATCATACCAAGGGTTGGTTGTTCTATTATTTTTTTTATAGGACACCTTGAAAAAGAACTTGTTAATAGAAGTGGAAAGGGTAGTTGTAAATTTATGATAGAGTCCTTCATTATTGTCCTTATAAGTTAGGAGATTTAATTTACTATTTAAATCCTTTAATAAAATGTCAACTTTACTTTTTTCAAAGCATAGATTCCTTTGATTATCAGAATTCTCTTCAATGGCACTCCTATGCATGGAAAAGTTTAGAGTTAGGGTTAAAGGTTTATGATCAGAGTGAGGCTCATGGTCATTTAAAAGGTCAAAAGTTGTTATTTGGTTGAAAACGGGGATATCAGATATCACATAATCTACAACACTACTACCTAGCCCATGAATACAAGTCATCTGGTTGGTGTTTGGCCACTTCATTAATCCATTGCAAATTATTAGGCCTTGAGAGCTGCAGAGCTTGGCCAACTCAGTACCAAACAAATTCTCAATTAGGTCTTCAGAACTTCTTTTGTAGCTATTAGATAAAACAAGGTCCTCATCTATCCATAAATGATTATGGTTGGAATTAGTACTTAAAAGAGTAGCTTGTTTATTTGCAGTCCTATAATTAAAGTCTCCTAGCAGGAGGATATTACCTTCATTTTTCAAAGTATAAATATCTTGTTCTAAATTATTATAGGGACAATTGTTATCTAGATTGTTTTTCTTATAAAAAGTAGAATTAATAGGTGCAAAATAGCAAATTGCTATATACATATTCTTAGCATTGGTGTCTAAAATTTCTATCCAAATGTATTGATTGAGAGGGTCAATCTTATCAAGTTGAATGTGAGGAGAAATGTTCTTTCTAATATAACAAGTTATGCCTTCTATCCCTCTACGGTGGGATTTTTTGTTCCATGCCGACCACAAGCCAACTCATTCTATGTTTATAGGGACCTTAGACTCCTCATGCTCCCAAGTTTAAACTAGGCAGATAATATCAATATCACTCAGGATCCAACTTATCATAGGACCTTTGCGCCATGGAAATCCACAACAGTTCCAAAAAAGGATCTCGAGTGTCCCAAATTCCTATTTATTATTATCCTTCTGGTATCTATCCCTAACAATAGCTTTTCAATTTCTAATTATTGCCCATTTTCCTTCTTTCCTAACTTCTTTTACCTTTTGAACTTCCTTCCTTAATTTAGCTTGGTCTTTGGGAAGAGGTCTTCATTTATAAATATTCTTGACCCTTTTAAGCTCAAAGATTGACTAAGTATGTTATATTTTTTGTCATTACAACTTACTTTTGACATGGATCCAACCCTATCTTTGTGATCAATTGTTTTCCTAGCCTCTTTGCTTCTATGAGGTAAGTTGCATCAATTTGCAATTTATTAGTTAATTCTTCTTTTACTATTGATAGTGTAGCATCCTCCTCTTATTGTTCTTTTATACCAAAATTATGAGGGTTCAAGGATCTTTTGTTATGCTCATGGTCAGTTCAATTAGCTTATTCATTTCCTATTTGATGGGTTTTGATATCCAATTTGTTTTCCATATTCTTGAGGGGTTAAATTGTTGGTTAGTTTTCTTCACAACTCTTTAATCCTATCTCTAAGTTGTGATTTCTTCAACCCCTCCTTCTTGGGTTGATTGTTTATGATTTTTCATTTCTTGAATTCTATCCTTCATTGTGTGCAATTCGCTCTTGAACCCTAAGAATCTATCCTCTATTTGATTTTGAATGGTATCTTTAATTTCTTTATCAATCATTGCCTCTAACTCTTTTTTGAGTTTTACGTCTCTTTCTTTAGTCCCTTTTTTCTAATGATTATATAATATAAATTATATATAGTTTATTTATATATAAACTATATATAATTTATATATAGTTCTTCGTCTAGTTTATATAAGATATATAAATTATATATCTAGTTTATATATCATATGTAAACTATATAGCCTGTTTTATATATTATATAAATATATTGATGATGATGATAATGATGATTAGTGTCCACTTGAGATTGAATTGGTCTATGGGACCTTAAGAGGGGTAAGTAAACCATATATATAAACTATATATATGGTTTTAATTTAATTTATATATATATATATATATATATATTTATTTGTTTTTGTTGTTTTTAGGGTAATTTTAAATTTTTTTTAAAATTTTGAATAAAATAATAATTTGTTGCCCCTAGGATTATATATATATATATATATATATATATATATATATTATTTTGTTGTTTTACCTTCTTTTTTTTGTTCATTTTCTTTTTTAGTTTTATAATTTTTTTTGGTTTTTACTCTTTAGTTTTTTAAGTTTTCTTTATTTATTTTTTTAATATAAATTTTGCTTTTAAAATTTTTAAATTTTTTATTAATTTCAATTGTTTTCCTTTTTTTTTTTTGAGTTTTAATTTATAAAAAAATCAAATTATATTTTGTTTTGCTAAATATTCAAAAATAGTATTATTTAACTACAATTATTTTTATGTATTGAAGTAAAGGTAAACAATGTGTTAAAAATGATGTTTTTCACTATATTTTAAAAGTATGGAACTATAAATTAATTGAGACACAATTATATGAAAATCTTAATTTCAAAGTAAATGGTAAAAAATATTTTTAAGATTGAAGAAACACGGAAAAATATTGAAAAACACCGTTTAAAAATACATTTTAAAATTTGAGAAATAGATGAAAAATAAGCATTTAAAAAACTTATTGTGGAAATATTATGGATAGGAAAATTTAAAATATCAAAATTACCACCCGAGGAGGTGTTGTCCCCATTAGCACCATTTTAAAAGAAAGCAGGGGTAAAATGTATTATGAAAAAATAAAGAACTTCGAGGAAAAGTTTTCATTAAGTTGTTAATTGTTCCTCCTTTATAAGAAGTGTTGATTAAGGTTGGTTGTCATTGATGTCAACCCTTGAAGAATCCGTGTAATTTCGGTGCTTCAAAAAGTTTTTAGGAATTAATGGACCCGAGTTTATTTCATGTATAATGGTATGTGTTTTAATATATTTTAAAGGTATTACTATTCTAGATGGATGGTACATGTCATTCCATTTTAAATTGGTATGTGAAGCGTCACACTTCCTCTCCACAGTTTAGAGTTATGGCCATGTGAAATTGGAGAACCAGGTTTTGGGTAATGGACCAAAGTTTGTTTTGATGGATAGCGGTATGTGTTTTTGATATATTTTAGGTAATACCTATTATATATGGATGGTACATGTCATTCCATTTCTGGTGGTATGTGGAGCGTCCGCATAACTTCTCACGGTTTGAGTTATGGCCTTACAAAGATTGGAGGACCTCATATGTCATTTTAGAAGCCCCAAAGGTCAAAGTAGTCAAAGTGGTTTTAAAGAGATTTTAGAGGTAAAATAATAAAGGTATTGATGAGTGTACTATAATTCAAAGTGAATACAAATAAATTATTTAAATAATAAATTTAATGGAGAAATTAGAGTGGGTTAACCCTAAAATGAGGAAAGTGGACAAAGTGACCTAAATTATTTTTAGGAAGCTACTTGGAGGTATAAATAGAAACACGACTCTCTCATTTAATCACCTTGAGAATATTGAATATCTATGGGTGTTTGAGGTAACCAAGTATATCTAAGATGAATTTCTAAAAAGAATTGAAGAAAGAAGGGTTTGGAATTCAAAGGAAGGATAAATTCTTTTGATAATGCTTTCCAAGGTACATGTTATTCTGGTCATCTCACCATTTTCACAATAATGGTTTTCTAGAATGATTAAGACCTTTAAATTTGTATGCCATTGAGAAACATGCAAGTGTCACATTGGTTAAAAATTCGTCTTGTGGGTGGTTGTATTTTGGAGTTACACTCAGGTGGAAAATAGGTTTGTGGCTAGTCCTAAAACTAGTCTAAAGCAGGTTTGGGAGTAAAAATGTCATAAATTACTCATAAAAGATCCAAATTTAGTAAGACCAAAATGTGTTGGTTAGATTACATTCTTTAGAATGTTTTTTAATAATTCATATCGATTCAACAAATATTAAATGCTTGAGGCCACGCTCCTACAAGGCAGCTCTCTAGTATAAGCCAAAATTTGTAAGGTATGTCATTTTGCTATAAAATCCCTTTTATAGAGAGGGTTCCTGAAATGATAGTGACACACGGAGAATTGCATTAAAATAGACGAGAAACAAACTTTGTGTACTATTTTCAAATTTTTTATTCGTTATAGGTACAAACTTATGATTATTTCAAGTTAAGGGTTGTTGACTAATCTAAAAATGGGCATGTGAGACTAAAGTAAAGTTTGATGAAAATGTAGTCTCTTGTTGGTAAATTTAAGGAAAGGTTGAAGGAATTGTCTTGATCATATACACCGAGGGTCTATTCTGATTTCACAAATCATATTTGGATGATGATATGATAAGGGCTTTTGGTTGAGGAATTTGTTGGGTACATGATTGAGACAAGTAGTTGATGAGTTGGAACATACATGAGGTGTATAGTTGATGATGTTGGTACATATTATTGATGAGTCATAGTTGATGAGTAGTTGACATGATTAATTTTATTACTTGGTACATGGTTGGATACACTTGATTATGGTACATTTTGATTATAGGTGTTGAGAGTAGGGTTGATGCATGGTTGATACACTTGTTTATGAGTCTGAGGTTGAAGTGGGAGTTGATGCATGGTTCAGATTTGTGGTACAAGTTTGCTTGGTTATATCTCCACGGTGATAGTATGAAAGTGGTTAGATCATTCTACTACTACTTTAGAGGCCGGTTAGACGGGGGCAAGGATAGGTGGTTGTATCCACCTTCTTGTTATGGAAACCCGGAGAACATAGGGGTTGTAGCCTCCTTCTAGTTGTAGCTTGAGAGAATTGGGGAGTTGGAGCTTCCCTCGGGGTTACTCTTGTGGCTAGGGGAGTTGGAACCCTTCTAGTTGTAGCGGAAAACAAAAGGAAGTTGGTGCTTCCAATGAATGTAATTCTTCAAGACATACAAGAAAAATCATTTTAAATAGTTTTCTCTCACTTTTGGGTTTCCATGTAAACAATTGTCTTGTGTATGTGTGTGATTGTTCATTTCTTATTTCTTATTATTGGATATTAATTCTACATTGATACTTATAAAACTTGGATTGTTTGGTTAAAAGGATTATAATTGCGCTATGCTTGATTCACCCCCCTCTCGGTAATCCAACAATTAGTATCATAGCGAGTTCCTTGAGAAATCGGTTAATAGCGAAGGTAGATCATGGAGAGAAACAACTTGTATAAAAATGGAATACCATAGTTTGATGGATAGAAGTATGTTTTTTGAGCATAAGGATGAAGACATATACTCTGAGGCACATGGATATGAAATTTGGCAATCAATTGTAGATGGATACCATGACACTAAGTTCCACCAACAAATGACAAGCGGTGAAACTTGAATTGAAGTCCCAAAGCCACAAATGCACTTTTGAATGGTATGTTGAAAGCGATATTCACTAGAGTTGCACATTGTAAATCCGCTAAAGAGATTTAAGACAAGCTTTGATTTATGGAAAGGAGGCCACAAAGTCAAAGCAACAAAGCTTAGAGGAAACTACAAAGGTTAGGTTGAACAACTAAAAATGAAGGGAAGATAAGAATATTGCAGCCTACTTCTTACGAGTCGATGAAACAATGAATGCAATCCTTAGGATTGGGAGAAGAAATCGAAGAATGCTGTAATTGTTCAAAAGCTACTAAGATCTCTTCCTATGAGATTTAACCCTAAGATATCAACACTAGAAGAAGATCAAATATAAACTCAATAAGCATGGGCCAACAACATGGAATCTTCACGGCATATGAAATGAGAGCGAGAACAGAAAAATTCAGATGTAAAAGAAGCTGACATTCAAAGCATCAAAAGATCAAAGAAAAGAAAAAAACAACAGAAGAGCCACTTAACAACAACAGCGTCTCGGAAGATGATGAAGAGGTAAGCCAACTTTCGTCAAAATGATGAACAAAGGGAACCAACGGTGGGGGTATAGAGTAAGCTTCCCTTTAATTTGTTTTAATTGTGATGGTATTGGTCATTTTCTAACAAATGTCCTCATAATAAAAGATAAATGATAAAAGGTTACTCAAAAGACAAACAAACATATAAAGGCAAAATAACTACAAAGAGTTTTCAAGCGTTTATGCACCAAAGAGACATCTCATCATGGGATGAAGATGAAGTTAGTGATAATGAGACAAGAAGAGTTCTATTCATGGCCGGTGAAGACTACGATAAAGACTCCAAAAAAGAATATGAAGAAGACAAAGAAAGAAATGAAGAAATTCGAAGAAGAAAGAAATTGAAAGGCAGTTGATTTTGAGAAGAGAATTAATGTGTTCCATAGAAGTTATAGGAGAAGAAAAGAAAACAAAAACTCACGAAGCAAAATAGATAAGAAAAAAGACACTGGAGAACTAGAATAAATGATCATAAAATTGAAGGTTAAAATAGAGAAGATAAAGAATTGAAGAAGCACTCAAAACGGTCTAGAAAGGAGGACGGGATCATTGGAAACTTGGAGGCAGAAAGTGTCACATTAAGAAAGGATATTCAAAAGAAAAATATCTTTGAGAATAGCTCAAAGTTTTGGATGACATTAGGTTAAAATATCATTTTGACAAGACCAAACTTGAATACAATCATAGAAAATAGATCAAGATCCAAAACAATAGAGCAGAAACATATCCAAAAATCTATATAGAAACAATCAAAGGGATAGAAAGGTCTACAAAGGAAATTATGGGGACCTCCTCAGGAGACAGATATTTTAGAATCAACAACAGAGAGATAGACCTCAAGAAGAAGAAGGCTACATAAGAGCACCTCCTTTCAAAAAGATCTTCAACTCCCAGGTATAAAACTATATTTTTTGGTTTATATTTATGCATGTAATAATTTTGGACATAAAGATGTAAATTGCGAGCTAACAACAGCAATAACAACTTTGAGAGTCATACACAAAGGGTTATTCAAGAAACTAATGAAACCTGTGAGAATAAGTTAGAACAAGTTTAAATCTTTGAGCACTAAAGTGGAATGTTACAAATGTAAATAATTTTGGACACATAGCCAAAAGAGGGGAGTCGCGAGAATGATAGTCCCTCCTAAAGAACCTCAACTTATAATAACAATAGTCCTGCAGGGAACCTCGAGAAAAGGACATGGATAAGAAAGCAAGGTCGATTATAGCAATGAAGAATGCAATTTCTCTACAAGCTAAGAGGAAGAAATGTGGTTGGTATGTCCGACAATGGGGTGAATTCAAAACACATTACGGTGAAATCCAGAGACAATTTTTTCTTGCATTACAAAGGAAAGAGATGGATCAGTCTCCTTAGAAAATGATGATTCAACAAAATCATTGGAAAACATGGTCACAAATTAGAACAAGAATAAAGAATGAGAAAATGTTCTACTAGTATAAGATATGAAACATAATCTTCTAAGTGTGAGTCAAATGTGATAAAGGTCATAAATTACTGGTTCCCACAAAAGGTGTGAGATAAAGAAAAGAAAGGTTGAGAATTGGCTGCTTCAGGCAGAACTTCAAGCAACATATATGTGTTAAATTGAAGTGGAAATGAAAAGTGTTGTCTAAGGAAAAGATGAAAATTGGCTATGGCATGTAAAATAATGGGTCACATGCATTTTGATAACTTGTTAAAATTAACAAAAGAAGCTGATCGAGAGATAAATTCCCGAGATCATGAAACCAACCAATACTTTATGCAAAGCATTGTCCAACAAGGAAAGAAAACAAGGCCGAGGTTCAAATCAAAGGAATATTCCAAGCGACAAGACCACTAGAAATTGTGCACTCTGATCTAGTTGGACCAACTACAAAAGAGTTAAAAGGTGAGAAATACTTTATGTTATTAGTTGACCAGAGATTATACAAGAATATTTATGAGTTTTCTTTCTCAAGAATAAATTGACTTTTAAAACTTCAAGATCTACAAGAAATGGTTGAAAATGAAATGGATTCAAGAACAAATTCTTGAGATATGATAATGGAGGAGAGTTCACCTCAAATGAATTTATATAGGACCACTGCAGCAATGATGGAATAAATTCTTTGTTGCTAGGAAACCACAACAAAATGAAGTTGTTGAAAAACTGGATAATACAAAGAAGCCATTTCGAACTATGCTAAATAGTTCAAAATTGTGATATTTTTTAGTTTATCACGGTGCATACAGTTCACATTCAAAATAGATTAATGCTCAAAAAGTAACCTTGACAAAATTCCATACGAGCTATGGAAAGGATGATCAACAAATGTGAAGCACTTGAGTTTTTGGAAAGAAAATGTTATATCAAAGAGAATATGGCATAATGGGAAAGTTTGACTCTCGTGTGGACAAAAGTACTTGTTGGTTACTCAAGTACAAAGGAATCATACCAAAGTGTTACAATGTAAGATTGAAAAAAGTTGTGGACAACATCAACGTGACAATTGATGAAGCAGGCAAACCAGAATCAAAGGAAGAAAAAATGAATCAATGAAACAACCCTTAAAAGAAGAAGCAAAAGATGAAAGAAAAGAAGTAGAAAGAGAAAGATGAATAGAATCACGGCCGGAAGAAGAGAAAGTTCAGCAATTTTCTCCAAAGACACCGAGTAAGCGAGTACAAAATAAATCATCCTTAGAATCAAGATTATAGGGAGACAAAGATGTAGGAGTTGAGACTAGAAAGAAGAATTTGTTCCGCCCAGGAACAAACACACCAGCCTCTTATCTACAATTGAACCAAACTATTTTGAAGAAGCCGACAAAGATGAATTTTTGGGCCGAGATCCATGGATAAAGAATTGAATCAAATAGAAAAATGACACTTGAAATTGGTTCCAAGACCAAAGAATAAGGAGATAGCGATCAACACGAAATAGGACAGGGAATAAATTGAATGAAGATGGACAAGTTACAAGGAACAAAGCTATATTGAGGAAAGGGATATGCACACATATTGAAGGGAATGGTGAGAGAACATTTCCCAGGTTACTTGAGAATGGAAGTAATCACATTTTATTTTAGCTTATGCATACTCTAAAAATATTAAAATTATATCAAATGGTGGACATAAAATTATCTTTTCTGAATGAGGAACTTGAAGAGAAGTCTACACTGAACAAATAGAAGGATTTTGGTTATTCGAGAGAACCTGATTATGTGTGTGTAAATTAAAAAGAAGGCCTTGTATGGTCCTAAAATAGTCTCCTAGAGCATGGTACTCTAGGCGGGATAGTATCTGCAACAAGTAGGGTTCAAAAAGGGAAGTGCAGACAACAAACTCTACATTAAGGTAAGCCAAAGGTAATATTTTATTAGTTGAATTTTTATGGTGGATAGTATGTATTATTTTTGGTAGTGATGATGGAAGGTTAAGCCAAAACTTTGCAAAGATATACATAATGAATTTGAAATGTCATTGCGTGGAAAACTATCCTTATTCACAGGTCTTCAGATGTGTCAAAGAAACCAAGTATATCATAGAAATGCTAAAAAGAGATTTGGAATGGAAGATTGCAAACGGTTACCACTCCCATACCGCCAGGTTGCAAGTTGAGAAAAGATGATGATTCAAAGTCACCATAGATCAAAAGGCAATACAAGTCAATGATTGGCTGACCTACATATGTGATAGCATCTAGACCAGATGTAATGCAAGAGAAGTTGGATAGGTGGTGCGTTTCAAAAAGAAGCATAGGAATCCACATGTATTAGTAGTGAAGAGAAGTTTTAGATATCTCAAAGGAACATAGAGTTTGGATTGCCGGTATCAAGGAAAGGATCTATCTCTTATTGCCTACACATATGCAGTTAGGCTGAGGGTTGTATTGATGACCAGCGAAGCACCGGTGGAGCAATGTTCTACTTGGGTGAGTGTTTGAGTATCATGGCTAGAAATAAAGCAATCACCGGTATCTCTATCTGGCGGTATATTGCAGCTGACAACATGTTTATTACAGGTTCTTTGGATGAAACAAACTTTGAAAAGCATGAGATATATAGGTTGATTATGATGAGCCAATTCCAATCTACTGTGATAATAAAAGCACCATCGATGTCTCGAGAACCAAATGATGCACTCAAAGATGAAGAACATTCCGGTCGGTATCACTTTCTAGGAGCAGGGTTGCGAAAATAACATCGAGTTGATGTGAACATTTTAAAATTTTGAATTATCTTAAAGCTAGAGTCTGGGTTTGTTTTCTACTCCGAAATGAATGATTTTGAATGTTTATCTTATATTTCTTATATGTACTTGAGGAAGCACCGTAAAGAGGACGGTTCAGGTTGGGAGATCATATGAGTTAGATACCTTTTCCATTGATGACAAAGGGGAGAGATTCATCATATGCATGGGACATAGGCATGGTTCCACGGGGAGCAATGGTCACAGAGATGCAAATGACATAGGTATGTTTCCAGGGGGAGCGATGGTCACACTAAGATATTGAGTGATATGACTTCAATATTGCATGATATAATTTCAGTATTGCGTAGAGTGTTTCCATCAATGCAATGCCAAAGGGGAGATTGTTGATTAAAATTAGTTGTAGGTGATGGTAACCCTTGAAGAGATCAGTGGTAGATTACGGTAGCACAAGGTTTGGGTAATGGAACCAAAGGATTTGTTTCATGTATAATGGTATGAGTTTTAATATATTTTAAGGTAATACTATTCTATATGGATAGTACATGTCATTCATTTCGGTGGTATGTGGAACATCACACTCCCCTCGGTTAGAGAGTTATGACCATGTGAAGTTGGAGAACTTAGAGTTTGGGTAATGGACCCAAGTTTTTTATGGATAACTATATGATTTTTGATATATTTGAAGGTAATAATATTATATATGGATAGTACATGTCATTCTATTTACGGTGATATGTGGAATGCCATAACTCCTCACGCAGTTTGAAGTTATGTCTTTTCTGGTTGGAGGACCCTCATATGTCTAGAAGCCCCAAAGGTCAAAGTAGTCAAAGTGGTTTAAGTTGGAGGACCCTCATATGTCATCTAGAAGCCCCAAAAGGTCAAAGTAGTCAAAGTGGTTTAAGATATTTTAGAAGGTAAATAATAAAGTGAAGTGATGAGTGTACTATAATTCAAATTGAATACAAAATAAATTATTCAAATAATAAATTTAAGGGAGAAATTAGAAGTGGGTTAACCCTAAAATAAGGAAAGTGGGTAAAGTGACCTAGAAGATGTTTTTAAGGAAGCTACTTGGAGAGTATAAATAAGAGACAAGGCTCTCTCATTTTAATTACACTTGAGAATATTAAATATATATAGGTGTCTGAGGTAACCAAAGGATATATAAGATGAATTTCTGAGGGAAGGTGAAGAAAAGAAGGTCAGAATTCAAGGAAGGATAAATTATTTTGATGATTCTTTCTAAGGTATGTTATTTACATGTCATATCACCATTTTCGTAATAACTTTTTTTCTAGAATGATTCATACTGTGAAATTTCTATTCCATTGAGGAAACATATCCAAGTATCTGTGGTAAAAAAATCATCTTGTGGGTCATTTTAATTTTGGAGTTACACTCCGTGGAAAATAGGGTTTGTGGCTAGTTCTGAAACTAGTCTAAAACTAGTGTTTCGGGTAAAAACGTCATAACTTCTTCATAACAGATCCAAATTAAGTAAGAATTTGTTTTTTGGTTATAGTAAAATATTTAGTATGTGTTGTAATAGTTTCAAATATATTCAAAAAATATTCCATGTAGGGCACGCTCTACAAGGCCGCTCTCTAGAATAAACCAGAATTCAACAAGGTATGTCATTATTTCTATACATACTTTTCTGAGAGGTTCCAAGTAGTGACACCTGGAGGAATTGTATAAAACACACTAAAGAACATTGTGTATCAGTTTCATATCTTTATTCATTACAGGTACAAAGTTATGATTATTTCAAGTTAGGGTTGTTGACTAATCCAAAACTAGTCATGTGAGACTAAAGAAAAATTTGATGAAAATGCTAGTCATGAGGGATTTTGGTTGAGGTACATGTTGGGTACATGGTTAAGACAAGTAGTTGATGATTTGGCACATACATTAGGTGTATAATTGATGATGTTGGTACATATTGATAAGTCATAGTTGATGAGTAGTTGACACATGAATGGTACATACTTGGTACATGGTTGGATGCACTTGTTTATGGTACAAGTTGATTATAGGTTGTTTGGTACGGGTTGGTGCATGGTTGATGCACTTGTTTATGGTACATGTTGATTACAGGTTGAGGTACAAGTTAATACATGGTTGATGCATGGTTCAGATTTATTAGTACAAGTTTACAGTGGTATATCTCACGGTGATAGTGTGACAGTGGTTCCATCATTCTACTTCTACTTCGGGGTGGTTGGACAGGGCAAGGACATGTGGTTGTAGCCACCTTTCGGTTGTAGCCAGAGAACATAGGGGGTTGTAGCCTCCTTATAGTTGTAGCTAGAGAATTGGGGAGTTGGAGCTTCCTTTAGTTTGTAGCCTGAGAAACTAGGGGGTTGGAACCTCCTTCCAGTTGCAGCTAGAAAACAAAGGAAGTTGGTGCTTCCAATGAACATAATTCTGCAAGACATATAAGAAAAATAATTTTGTGGTTTTCTCCCACTTTGGGTTTCCGCATAAAACACTAGTGTTTTGTGTATGTGTGTGATTGTTCATTTATTATTGCTCATTATTGGATAATAATTCTACATTGATATAACACTTGGATTATTTGGTTAAAAAGGAATATAATTGTGCTATTACTGATTCACCCCCCCTCTCAGTAATCTAACACTAAGTTCAGTCAACATTGTTAAGCTTAAAGGCTCTCTCATTTTAATCACACTTGAGCATATTGAATATCTATAGGTGTCTGAGGTAATCAAGGATATCTAAGACGAATTTCTGAGGGAAGGTGAATAAAAGAAGGCCGAAATGCAAGGATGGATAAATTCTGTTGATGGTGCTTTCTAAGGTATGTTATTTACAGGTCATCTCACCATTTTCGCTATAATGTTTTTTTAATAATGATTCATACTGTGAAATTTCTATTCCATTAAGAAAACATATCCAAGTATCTGTGGTAAAAAATCCATCTTGTGGGTCATTGTATTTTGGGAGTTACACTCCGTGGAAAATAGGGTTTGTGGCTAGTCCTAAAACTAGTCAAAAACAGGTGTTTCGGGTAAAAACGTCATAACTTCTTCATAATAGATCCACATTCAGTGAGACAAAATGTATTGGTTAGGGTACCATCTATAGTATTCTTTGTAATAGTCTCATATCAATTCAAAAAATACTTTATGTGGGACACGCTCTACAAGGTCGCTCTCTAGAATACGACATAATTCAACAAGGTATGCCATTTTTGTTATAACTCCTTTTATGAGAGGTTACAAGTAGTGACACCTGGAGGAATTGCATAAAACAAATTGAAGAACATTGTGTATCAGTTTCAGATATTTATGCATTATAGGTACAAAGTAATGATTACTTCAAGTTAGGGTTGTTGACTAATTCAAAACTAGGCATGTGAGACTAAAGAAAAGTTTGATGAAAATGCTAGTCTCTTGTTGTTAAAGTTAAGGAAGTTTTGTAGGAATGTGATCATATACACCAGGTCTATTACAGAGCTACAAATCAGATTTGGAT
>SNQJ01S0215430.1:0-13198 GCA_010110895.2 Picea sitchensis
GGGGATCCCAGGCAGACTTATACGATAACTGGATTTGACTCTCCCTAACTCAGGATGCTACTGTTTGTTTTGGAAACTTTGGAGAGTTATGCTCACAGCCTAATCCAAAGTACTACACCTATTCTATTGTTGGTGGAGGATCCTAGCAAAGAAAAAATTCTAGATAATTTTTAATTAGCGTTGATTTTTATGGCTGTTCTTTACGCAAAAGGGGTGCATGGAAGTGAAACAAATGGAATTATGACTCAGACCCAAAGAATGAATCGAATATGATGAGCAGTCATTTCCTTTCGATGAATGTCTATCTAAGGGAGAGAGAGAGTTCTTTTCACTAACAAGCACAAATACAGAGTGTCCCCAAACGATTCTTTTTCTCAATCAAATCCTTATGTAATGCAAAAACTTTTAAATGCCTTCTAATATGCATAATCAATCATGGAGATGCTTTTTCATTGTTTGTATATGGGTTAAATATCAATTCAACACCATGCTTGTCTTGCTAATTGTCTTTGTATGAATGAAAATCAAACTAGCACAAGCTAAAGTTATACAAACAATGCACTCTCTCGTTGCAATCAAAACGAAAAGCGAAAGAAAAGAAACAATCAAAGAGAAAACAAGATTCACACCCAAAAAGAAAAAGTTGAAGAACAATGACCTTGACTCAAATCAAGATAAAGAGGTCTGTAGGCCTTTGATGACCTTCACCAAGGTTTTTACTCAGCTGATGAGGAGAGAATAACAATGCATAGGTTTTAAAATTCGCTCAATAGGAAAGACTTGAATGAAAATAGTGAAGAAGGCTACAAGATCCAAACAGTAAGGTGCTTATTCTTCAATCAAAAGACAGGTGTCAAGGTTGAAAGGGAAGAAACACTGACTCACAAGGTTTCTCAACAGAGGAAACACAGAGGCAAAATCCAAAAAAAATGCAATTCTGGAAGATTTTTGAGCCAAAGAGGGTTGGCGCTCTGGTGCCAAGGTAAAGGAGCGTTATAGCGCTATGTGCAAAGCTATTAGGAGTGCTGGCACTTTGTTAACACTAGGACAGGGGCGCCAGGGTCTGAAACTCCAAAAATTGTCAGAAAAATAAAAAAATTGCAATCCAATTCCGACAATTATGCTGAGTGTGATGGGGTAGGGAGCCAATCAGCTCATGAAACCAATCAAAAGAGGAGTGAACTAGGTCTGAAACAATCAAGGTATAGAACTAGGTCAATGGGGAGAAATCGAAACAAGAGGTTTCGATTCGAGGCTATCTCCCCAGTGGAGTTGCCAGTTTCTGTTGTAGGAAAATCTCCCTGTGGACAGGTAGATCGCCTCTAAGAGCTTGACCTTAACCCTAGACAGAAAAATGCTTAACGTTGACACTAACTTCCTTTCAAATCTATCTAAACTAATACATGAGAAGGAAGGATAACAAAAGTACCTCTTTATCGACGTTTGTCCCTGCACGCTCCGAGTTGCGCTCCAATCCTTTGCTCCTCGCTGAGTTTTGAAGACAAACAAGATATGACTACCTCCTACTCTATTGATATTAGCTTGAAAATAGATCTATCAATTAATGATAATTTCATGTAACATCAGACACAAACTAGAAAGAAACAGGTCAAGCATGTCATATTAATGAGAATAACGACAGCAGTACTTACAATCGTAGATGCGAATGTGACAGCTTCGTGAAGTCCCCTTCGTCTAACCCTTGCTCGAAAGGTCCACAACCTGGTTGACGACAGTTTCACTGATCACTTCTCCTTTGGCTGACTATGTGTTTCCTATGAGATCATAGGTTTCATGCTAGCAATTCTTCCCCCTTTTCACCATCATAGAGCTCGCTTATATAGGTTGGGAGGAGCTTAACCTCTTGAGTTATGTTTAGAACAAGTTGGGAACCTCTTCCTTAGATCAGGGATCTCTTGATGAAACCAAGAATTCAAGTACAACTGCCTCCTAATCTCAAAATATCCTTTCCTTATTCTCCTCACCGGGCTAACAACTGACCCAGATTAGGGAGCGCTCCTTAAAAAGGGGCATCAAAGTGCTAGAACGCTCCCAAAGAAGCTTAAGGGGAGCGCCAACGCTTCAAGATTGAGTAGCCCTCCTTTAGAGGGGTGAGGAAGCATTATAACGCTCCCTGAGGCCTTATAGGGGAGCGCCAGCGCTCCTAAGGTTGTTTCAGGGGAGCGTTCACCCTCAAAACTCTTGATTGAAAGCCCTTTTCAGGTGTTAAGAGTTATTTTACTCCAGTAAACCAGTTCTCCTTCTTCAAACCAAGTACATAAGATGTTTTAAGTATCTCCTTAGTGTCGTCATTATGGCAACATGATTAAACAACATCTGCGACACTTGTCACCAACTTGCGACACTTGCGAAAGTTGTAAGGAAGTTGCGACACTTACAACAATTGAGAGGAATATGCGACACTTATCCAGTTGAGTAATTTTGATGTGTGACAAGGACATGCATGAAGAAAAATAAATGAAGATAAGACCTATTTGATACCACTGATCTGGATTTATGAGAGGAACTAAAGGATAACATATTGAATACGACAACACAGATATACAGAGAACAACAACATATATCTAGTGAACAATAACTTCTATTGAATAAATGAAACAGGCCGAAACTGTAAAACTACAGAGCTGGAAACAACTTGCTCGAATGGTGGTAGTTATCTATGAGAAGAGATGTGGCTTGCTACACGCATCCTTATGAGAAAAATAATTACAATGAGGCTCCATAGGACCTTTTAACATCACTCATGAATTCCAAAACCCTAGACATCCAAAAACCTAACCCTAGGAGATGAAACACCAAAAGTTATGTGGGCCTCGATGGGTAAGTTGGTACCTCAACTTCCTGGGGTCGTAACTTTTGCATACAACCTCCGTTTTAGGCGTGTGATAGCCCGTTCGGAAGGTCTTCTCAAGAAATAAACATTATTCCATCAAACTGTGACTTCGTCTATAATTTGTTTCTGGCAATCCAAAAAAATATTGTTTAGGGCCCCAAAATGGCCCTAGAAGTACAAAAAGATGTGTTGACATGAAAAATTCCAAAATAAGCCAGTTGGATTAGGTGGGAGTCCACCAATATCCACCTGGAAAATGTGTAGGGATTCATTCATCCCCAGAAGTGTAGAATCCACAATCACAAAGAAGTAAAGAATAACATGTTGAACTAAAAAATGTCAAGAGGAGCCAGTTGGAATAGGTGGGTGGCCACAAATATCCACCTGGATCAAAGACAAGTTGGATCAAGAGAACATTTAATATTTATTTATTAGCCTCCATAAAGAGAATTCAGCCCAGTCAAGTGAGATAAAAAAGTATAAATATAGGGCACTAGAGCTCACTTGACACTCACTCACTCTCACAATTGCATAAGACTAGTGGTGCACAAGTTTAGAGAGGGAATGCAGCTGAAGTTGATGCAACTGGGACTTTCTCTTGGTTATGGTTTGGATTTTCTGCTTGGTTTTGGCTATTCTTTCTTGGTTCTCTACCCTTGGAGAAAGGTGCACTAGCCTTGGTTTGCTATTGGTTTTCTACCAAAATTATTTTGTTTGTCAAGGTTAAGGTTCTCGGGGGTGGCCTTTGTGCATATGGTTGGGTGACAATATTTCTATATTGTCTATGGAAAAACGAGCACATCTCTTTAATTCTAACACTTTGCTAAGGCCAAAATGTTGAAGTAAATTGAAGTGGAAGACAATATACCAAACTTGAGTGTTGCATGTTGAAAATGATGGGGAATTTTACAAATCACATTCCCTGGTACATATCCTTTTAGGAGGATTTTTTATCTCTTAAATTGTTTTAATTATTGAATCACATAAATTTTCTCGGGCCTATGAAATTTAGAAATTTTCATGCACTGAAATGTTCACTTTCCACGTGAATATTACTAATGACTCATGAGTCTTGAATGGACATCCATGATGTCCAACAACCATGAGAATATTATCTTATGCTCTAATTGTAACATTGAGCAGTAAAGCAAATATAGTTTACATATGAAGGCATATCTAGATACAAAATATCCCAAAAACAGATGACAGAGTGAGGATCGCCCTGTAGTGAAAAATATGCCAACCCAACAATGGATTTCCCCTTTAAATTTTTCAAGCATGCCTAAACTTGACCCTACTTCTAAATATAAAAAAAGTATGGTGCCGAGATCAAATTGGGCATTGCATCTTTAACATGTTGACAATTTTTTCTTGATGTCTGTATTTCCAAATTGTTGCATGCCATCTCTAATTTTATTATTACACATTCATTTTCAATGATAAATATTGCATTAGTGTTCTTATCTACAATCCCTTTTGGATGATACATACAAATCAAAGTCATTTCGATGGCTCTGGTGTTGCAATCTCACATTTGTAATTATTTTTGTTTGAGTTTAGAAAGTGCATTTCTTTGGAAAGATTTTGTTGTTCTCCCTTGAAAGGTATTTAATCCATTGCATAAACTTTGCAGATGTTAGGTTGGAAATCCATATTCACCTTGTCAGTACTGTATCAGGTATCTTCTTCGTGTTATATTGTCTCAAGAAGGTGCCTCATTAGATATCCTCATAGTGGTTTAACTTCCAATAATTCATCCCCAGTAGGTTTGACCACGTAGTGGTGAAATGCTACCATCATGCTAGTTTTAGATTGAGAGGAAATAAAGACAATTTTTTAATTTAATTAATAGATGGAAGGATGATCATTGAAAATCCTTGACGAAACCAAATTGATTTTTTCATGGATTTTCAGTGCTTATATGTATACATTTTTTAAATACTTACAGTGCGTCTGTCTTTAGATGACCTATTTGTCTAACTTACGATGATTTTCCAATGGTAGAAACCGTCACAACTATGGAAAATTCGTTGATGCTAAGGTGTATGTATTATGACGCCTTCTTTCGTTACATTCATCTGACTATCAATGCTTCTCCAATGGTAGAAACCATGACCACTATGGTAGATTCGTCGATGCTAAGGCGTCTGTATTACGATGCCTTCTTCTATGGAATTTTTCTGATTATTGATGCTTCTCTAATGGTAGAAACTGTCGGCGCTAAGGAAAATTCTTCAATGCATATTTTCATGTGTCTGTATTATGATGAATTCTTTTGTCTTCGTTTAAGATCTAAAATGATGTCGGATCATCTTTATTGCGTCAACATTGTTCGTTGTAGTACAATCGCCTTTTTTGTCACAATAAAAATGAGGCTTCGACAACACGTGTTCATTATATACGTCAGAAGTGAGATACAATAAAATTCATGAGAATTGAGACGATACTAGAAACGAAGTTTGGAGGGACCAATGTTTGTCGTGATCCCAACAACATCACATCGTAAATAAGTTGAAAGGGTTGTTGGAATATGAACCAAATTTACTAGTGTGTGGGTTCGCAAAGGGGTGCAACACCCCCAAGAGATGCATCATTTCACACAAGTGACCCTTGGAGCTCCTATAAGATCAAGGGTGTACAACCAAGAGGAGGCATAGAGAATTTTTGGCATGAGATTTGGAGAGAAAGTATGAGGGAAGTTTGTGATAACAAACTGAGACAGAATTGCCAAGTTGGAAGACAAGTAGGCAAGAGTTGGATGTTTTTGAAGGTTTTGGGGAAGTATGAAAACGCAGGTCTGTGGAGGCATGTGTGAGGTAGAACCGAAATCTATGTTATTTTGGTGAAAGTTTGCAGAAATGAAACGATAACAATTCTGCAGTTGTGGGCACGTCTGAGGTGCACTGCGGGGACTTGCAAAGATGGTTGCGACAAATAGTCTTTTGGTGAAAAATCTATTATTGAGTATCTTGGTGAGGTGAGGTGATTCGTTTGACCCTGACCTATTGTAAACCGAGCCAATAGTGCTCACTTGTAACTGTTTCACAATAACAAAGACTTAGTCAAGTGTTAGGCATGGTTTGTGCCTCTTGAACTATTTCTATGTTTTTCTTTGTTTGTGTTCCGTAATTTTTCTCTTGTTCATGGATGCATTCTTAAATAATACTAAGTGTTAAACTGTGTTAACAACTGTCTAAGTAAGCAAGAGTTGCACTAGAATATGAGTGTGACTTGCTGGTAGCCTAGAATAGAGTATGAGTATGCTTTAGGTGAAGAGGCATAGTATGGACGAAATATTCTTGGTATGCCAAGCAACCAAGTAGGAACTGTCGCAGTGTCTCATGCCTTGAAAACACAAACAATCGCAAGATCAGTTTGAACATCCTGTGGGGTCGTGACAATACACATAATATTCTATAAACATTGATATAACAAATTTTATAATGTCTTAGCATTATGGCACAGGACAATGAGAAATGTAAAACTTATAAAACTTATCAGTATCTATCTATGATAAATCATGACAATTACTTCTTATACACTTCATATCCTCACCCATTAGTTATATGACTTTAATATTCTTTTGTAAAATTTTAAATTATACTTTGATTTATCTATGTCTTATCCAATTCATACTCTTTTATAAAATTTAAAATTATACTTTGATTTATCTATGTTATATCCATTTAATATTCTTTTGTAAAATTTAAAATTATAATTTGATTTATTTATGTTGTACCCAATTTTATTCTTATTAGGTTAATTTATCATAATACTTTCTCTTTTACCTTCAGAATATTGAAATGATTGTAGTGCCTTCGGTTAGACTTTGTAAAAATGAGTATAAATTTTGGAGAGAGATCATGCGCTCTAGGGTTTCCACAGACCGGGATCACTGTCACTAGGTGACAATGATCCCATTACCAGACCTGGGTACTACATGATGTGACAATAGGATCCGCTTTGTCTTCCCTTTACACCTCATCATCTCCAGTAGTGTCGATGGATATTGATGGCCAGATGGGCAGTTGATTAAGTTATTGCATAGAATATACGACGCGTCCCTACCTTAACCCCTACACATCCCTCACCTTCCTGCACCTGAGTTCTCCATTGAGCATAACCCCCTTCACCCCCACCCCTGCTCTCTTACTGATCCACTTCACTCTGTCTTCGGGGACCCTCCCTGTCCTTTTACCCTCTCCATGGCTAATAAGATAGATCTATCTTGGGTAGAGGAAGACGACATTTGGGGCCAAGATAATCTGTTCCAAAGTGACGAGATGTATAAAATCCTCTATTATTTCATCCATCACCCCTAGACTAACCCCCCCCTCCCCTTCTCCTGCACCTTTTCAGGATCCTCACCACCATAGTGTTGAAAATCCTGCCTCCGATGTTTCTCCAGGTATTCTTCTCCCGTCGCCCCCCTCCACAACCCTACCTAACTCCCCCTCTAAAATTCCTCACCCAAGCCCTCCCTCACACTCCCCTCTCCCTAAGCTTGGTTTTCCTACTAGTTATACCTCCCCCTGCCTCTCATGACCTCCCTCCCCACACACTAGAGCTGGTCACAACAGATTTTCTGGGGCCCTGGGTCACTCTAATCGAAATATTAAGACTTGGAAGGCGAGACAACCTCTCCTAGTTTGTACTCTTGAGAAGGAACTCGTAAAGGACATGATCGCTAGCCTTTCCAAGAGATCACTTGTTGGGATGTTTTACTATCTGAAGATGTAGAATGCATGCCTTGCTCGGTGGGTTCAAGATTTTTGGAAACCAATCCTTGATTACTTTCCAAGGATCAACCACCTCTCTAATCATTGGTTCATATTCCATTTCCTGTCTGAAGCATATCTTCAGCTAATCCTTTTGTCGCCCTGGATTTTAGACAGAGGAGTTCTCATGCTCAAGCATTGGACACCAAGTTTCCACCCCTTCAAAAGTACCTTCAACAAAAGGTGGTATGGATGATTCTGCCATATTTTCTGGTCGAACTATGGACATTACCTATAATGGAGATGATAGCTAACACTGTAGGGAAGTTCATCCATTTTGACCTTCGCTCTCTCAACTGGTCAAATAAAAGGGCAGCATGGGTCTTAGCTGAATTTGACCTTGAACTCAGCCTTTTGGACTCCATTGAGATCAGAGTGGGTGAACACTCCTTTAGAAATGCTATTAATTATTGGAGGGAACCCTTTATATGTCATTTTTGCTGGCAGCCGGGGCACTTGAGACACAACTGTTCTACTTCCAAAACCCCTCCACCTAGTTCCTCTTTGAGTCTATCTGAACTAGTTCCGCCTCTGTCCTTGGAACAGGGTTCCTTCCTCGGTAAGATGTGGGACCTCTTCCCAACCTTATTTTTAAAACTTTATGTAAATGAGCTCTTGCACTTAAAATAAAACGAAGCTTGGGTTCTAGAAATTTTTGAAGACTTTTGGCATTTTCTCATGGATAAATTTGACTCCTCCCCTTCCCTCCCTACTCCCCCTAAAAATATTTTATCCAATGCCACACCTGCATGACCCACATAGAATCCACCTAAAGAAGATACTCCTCCTACTCCCCACCCTGATTTTGGCCACTCAACTGAACCCTCCACCCCTTCCTTTCAGTCCCCCCTATCAGTTGCCTCACCCACTCAACCCCTTCCTCTATCTTCTCCTACCCTTTTACCTCTTGAACCCTCTATCAAGCCATCTACTTCCTCCACCCTCTCACTCATTCCACTCTCCCCCATCCCCCTTATGGTCACACATTCTCTCCCCTTACTTCCCCCTTATCAATCCAATGTCACTATCAGGAAAAACCACTCCAGACCCCACAAAAATCCCCCAGGCTCAGTAGAGTGTGGGCTTGCTCGCTTCACTACTTCAGAGACTCCCCCTTTAAGAACTGATCCCATTGTTATTGAACCCATTTTTCCTTCAACTACAACACTTAGATCACCCATGTCGTCCAAATTTGTCTCTTAATGATCCTTTTATCTCTTAATATCTGTGGGTTTGGAAGACCCACTAAGCTAGCTTCCCTCAAAAGATTATTTTCTAAGATCAATCCAGACATAGTCTTTCTTCAAGAAACCCTGGTCTGTAGTGATAAGGATAAATAACTCTTCTTACAGTGCCTACCACACTGGTCTACTATTACCTTAGACTCTCTAGGATGCTCTGGAGGCTTGCTCACTAGTTGGAACCCTGATGTTGCATATTTTCAAGATTTTGGTACTTCTACAGGGATCTTCGTAAAAGGTAAGTTTAAATTCTCAAAATCATCTTTCAAACTCCTAAATTGTTGTGCTCCATATAGTGATCGTGAGCCCTTCTGGAAAACTCTCTTTGAATCAGGACTCCTACATGAGGACAACCTTATTTTAGGAGGTGATCTCAACTTTACCCTTTCCACTAATGAAGTGTGGGGTTCTTCTGCGAGGACTGACCCAAAGGCCAACTTTTTTGACTCTATCCTTCATAGATCAGGACTTATTGATCTCCAACAATCAATCCTCACTCCCACTTGGTGAAATAGAAAATCAAGGTCTAATGGTATCTCCAAAAGACTTTATAGGTTCCTTTTAGCTTCCAAGATGATAGGAGGCCATCACCATTTCAGATCTTGGGTAAAACTTTCAACGATTTCTGACCACCAACCAATTTTTCTACAAATTGAAGGTCCCCCACGGCCTTCAACGACACCATTCAAGTTTAACTATACTTGGACTGCAGACCCTAGTTTTATTTCTCTTGTCCATAAAACTTGGGCGGATTTACAAGAGTGGGCAAACTCTTCGACTATCCTTCTTCTATGCGAAAATCTTAAACATCTGAAGCAGGCTATTATTAAATGGAAACTTAAAAAGAAGCAGGTAATGAAGGATGATTTGGTGCACGTAGAAGAACAAATTGTAGCATTCTTCAACAACAATCTGTCACATATCTTTGATGCAAATGATTTAAACACTCTTCAGGATTTAACACGAAAGAAGAATGAGATTTTATCTCCTGAAGAAGCCACTTGGAGACTTCGATGACAGGCGACCTGGATAGAAAAAGGAGATAAGAATACCAATTTTTTCCACAAATTTGCAACTCAGAGACACAACCACAATGCTATCTAGAACCTGAATGATGCTGAAGGAAACTCAGTCTCAACCAATTTAGAGTTACACTTGCTGGCATTTAATCATTTTAGAACACAATGCAAAACCATTGAGTCTGAAAACATTGATGTACAATTTGATTTACTATAGACGGTCCCTTGCTTCTTCAAGGAGTCTGACAATTTGAATATAGGTAAACCTGTCACACTCTCTGAGCTAAAAGACACTATTGAAATTATGCCCAAAGACAAAAGTCCTGGTCTAGATGGATGGACTCAGGAACTTTTTCAGGACGTCTTTGAGATCATGGGTATGGATTTTCTTAGAGCTTTAGAAGAATCATGTCTCACATGAATTATACCTGGAGCACTAAATGAAACGTTCTTCACTCTAATTCCTAAAATCAATAATCCAGTCAATTTCAATGACTTCAAACCCATTGCTTTATGCAATTTCTCGTACAAAGCCATTTCCAAGGTTATTGCCTCTCATATTAAAGATACTCTAGCCAAGTGTATCTCCACTGAACAATTCAACTTCCTGAAGGATAGACTGATTTTTGATGCAGTGGGAATCACTCAAGAATGTCTCCATACGACCAAGTTGAAAAAACTGAACTCGATCATCCTAAAACTTGATTTAAAAAGAGCTTATGACAATGTAAGTTGGAAACTCCTACATTTGTTGCTGAACTAGATTGGTCTTGACAGGCTTGTCATTAATTGGATTATGGGCTACATTACATCAGTCAACATGGCAATCCTAGTGAATGGAATTCCCACAGAATTCTTTCGCTGTCACCAGGGTCTTTGACAAGGTTTCCCTTTGTCACCCTTGATTTTCTTAATTGTAATTGAAGCACTCAGCATAATGATGACCCAAGCAGTGGAAATGGGAACCTTTAAAGGACTCAAAGTTGCTACCGACATCTTTATCTCTCACTTACTGTTTGTTGATGATGTCCTCATCTTGGGCTCCGGGAACATTGATTATTGGAAAACTCTCAAAGTAATCCTTTCCAATTTCTGTGAGGCTACAGGACTGTCTCTCAACCATCACAAATTTGTTTTCATTGCACAAAATATTGAACCAAATCTAAGGATCTCCCTTCTTTCAGAATTTAAAATTCATTTTGACAACCTTGATCAAGGGCTGAAGTACCTTGGCTTCTCCCTGAAACCAAATAGTTACAAAGTTAGTGATTGGTCATGACTTATCAAGAAGATTGAAAATAAGACTGGGAATTGGACTTATCGATGGCTCTCCTTGGGCGGTAGACTCACTCTGGAAACTTCAGTCTTACAAAGCATTCCAGTTTATTGGCTTAGCTTGGCAAAAGCTCTGATTTCTGTTCTCCAACGTATTCAACATTTGATAAGTAGATTTATCTGGAAAGGGGGCAAAAAAGCCACTAGGTTTCACCTTACAAAATGGAAAAGTCTAGCAAAACCAAAAGAGTATGGAGGATGGGGCATTAAACACCTGACATGGTTTGTTCTCTCTCTTGCAGCCAAATCCTATTGAAGAGGTCTTTTTGAAATTAATCTATGGAACAGAGTTCTCATGAAGAAATATCTAAAAGGATTAGATATCATCTCCTGGCTATGTAAGGACACCCACTCCACCCATAATTCTTCTATCATTTGGAAGAATCTAATTCTTTCATTGTCGTTTATCAAACGCTAGCTGGCATGGGAAATTGGAATAGGGAAACATATTATACTTTGGTGCAACCCATTCATTAGTTTCTTGGATTACTATCAACTCTCCAATTCACTCCTTCAAAAATTAAATAGTCAATCCATTGATTTGTTAGCCCAAGCCACCATGAGAAACTCAACTGAAGCACACCAACAATGGATGGATGCTAGACAACTGGGATTATGTATTTCACACAACATGGAATGGGAAGTGTTCGCTCAAAATCTCATAAATAGTGGCATCGAATTGAGCAATGCAAAGGACAAATTCTCATGGTCTTGGAATCGTTCAACTGGTAAGGTCACAACCAACTTAGCATATCAGTGCATACTTTACACAAATAAAATTGTTGTAGAAAATTGGTGGCATAAATTGATTTGGATGGTGAATGTAACAGGCAAATTAATTTTTTTCATGTGGCTTTGCATAGAGGATCACATACTCATAGGTATCAACTCTAAAAAAAGAGGTGGAATCGGCCCTTCAGTCTGTGCCTTGTGTTTAAAAGTAGAAGAGTCTGCCACACGCCTTTTTGTGGATTGTCAGACCACACAATTTATCTGGGACAATATCCTCACTTCTTTGGGGATTGACAGTGATTAGAAGAGGGCCACCACTGAAGAAAATTTAAAATATTGGTTCCTCAAACTACCAAACTTAAGACACATTTCTTTTCTGATTATGTGGGAGATTTGGAAATACAGAAATAAAATCCTATTTGAAAATTGGACAAAGAATGTTCCTGGGATATACAAGAAAATTCTCCTCTCCATTAAAGAACATCCATATAAAGAGGAAGCAGACAAAACAAAAGTACTACCAAACCCAGTCTACTTCAATGACAACCCAATTGGCTTCTTTGATGGTGCAACAACAGAAAATAAGTGTGGCATAGGTATTTACTTAAAAATCACACCTGGACACAACATCCAAGCACATGTTGTTGGAGGAACATGAAACAATATGAAAGTTGAGATGATGGGATTATGGGGAATCCTTCTACTTTCCACACACTTCTCCATTAAAAAATTAATGGTGGAAGGCGATTCAAAGGTCACAATTGATTGGATAAGTGACAAAGCCAATCTAGACCTTAACTATCTCAGCCATTGGAAGAAAAAGATCAGCAGACTAAAGAAAGGTTTTTAAACCATAAACTTCATGCACATCCACAGACAGTTTAATAAAATTGCGGACAACTTATCCAAGAAATCCCTCAATGATATTCTAGGGTGACTATTTTTCGAAGAGCACGTCAATGGAACTATTGTTAGATCTGGGGAACTACATATTCTATAAGGTGGAATTAACCATAAATGGTATTGGGTTATAAAGTGTGCTAGTCAAATAAAGTGACCTTAACATAACACAGGTAAAAGATGTAGAAGAAGAATGTCTATTCCATTCATGGAAGAAACAACTACTGTAAATTGAAAGTTTCATTTGATTCTAATAAGAATAACAGTGAAACTATTTTTTTCATGTGAATTTTTTTTTGTTTGAATTATTAGGTTAATTTATCAAACGATATGCTTACA
>SNQJ01S0215431.1:1623-15514 GCA_010110895.2 Picea sitchensis
TCAATTCTGGTATTCCTTCAACCATTTTTCTGAGGAAAGGTAATTCTTGATAATTGATATGAGTGTACCTTCTATGCCAAAGTTCATTAGGATTGACTTCGTCATGCACTAGAGCTTCTTCATTTCGTTCTAGTAGTCTATACAGATTTCCTTCACGACTTCCAATAACCCTAGCATCTTCCATGCTGGAATTCTTATGCCATGATAACACCTTTCCATCCATGAAGGCTATTTTATTTCCTTTGTCTTCTAAACATGATATTGATACACGATTCTTTTCTAAACCAGGTACATCTAAAACATTACTTAAGTGAACATGATTACTTGATTCCAACTTGATGGAGGCTTGTCCAAATCCTTCGATGGGGTAAGTGCTTTTGTCTCCAAGCTCCACTTTGTACGATGTCTTTCTCTCATTTAGATTTGAGAGTCTGGCTTGATCTCCCATCATGTGCCTGGAATCTCCACTATCGATTATCCACATATTGTCTTCAATTGTCCCGGTAAGTGTTGAGTAGTGTAAAAGACCGATTGTTTCACACATGTCTTCGTTTGATTGGTAATTGGTCATGCCTTGATGCAAAACTTCAACTTCGTCATTTCTGTCTTTTGAGAGAGCTAAGAGGTGTGTTGAGTTAGGGCGCATCTGAATATCTTCTCTTTGAGAAAGATGCTCCATCACAAGGTGCTGGATCTGAGAATTAGGGTTTATGCAACTGCTTCTGCTAGTAGCCCTAGCTGCAGTGCTTTTGGAAGCTGCTCCTGCTAGTAACCCTAGCGGCAGTTCCTCAATGAGCTCAATATCTAGCGGCTATGCTTCCTTCCAGTGTTTTAGGCTGACTGAAGGGTGTGTGGGCCCATAACCTAATAGAATATAGAAGATTGTGCTTGTTTAACCATTGACGATACCCTCGTCACCCAACCATAGGCCGAAGCCACCCTCCGAGCACCTTGACCTTGACCAAGAAGAGAATCCTGATAGCAATCCAATATCCAAGAGAGGCTAATGGACCAAGAAAGAATAGAAACCAAGCTGAACAGATGATCCCACCTAGAGGCTAGTGCACACCTTCCCAGAAACATGCGCACAAGCTGCAACTGCACCTGCGTAGATCCAGTTCTCTCTGCAACTGCTAAGATGTGAATAATGAAAACTGGCGCCCATTCTTTATAGTAGTCTGGAAAGTTTAACCAGGGTCGTCTTCTCCTTCTAGGTACTAATAAATTCATTTTAAATATATTTCTGCAGCCAACAACTTGTCTAGGGTTTCCTTCATTTCTTTGCTTCCTTCCGAAGTATTCTAATCTCGTCATAGGTCACAATAGAGGTTCATACCTCCCAAAGCTACCATAATATTAACAGTTGCATTACTTCCTTAGTCTAAAGGTTTGGCAGTAAGATGGGTGTTTCTTCTTGGGACAGAGGAAGTATACTATGGAGATCTTGCGTAGGTTTAGGATGACAGATTGTAGGCCCATGTCCATGCCTCTTGTGACGAACTGGAGGAATATTGATGTGTCTAGTTCAGAGACAGTCGACCCCACTATCTATCGTCAGTTGATTGGGTCACTCATGTATCTGGTCAACACTAGGCCAGATATCAGCTTTGCAGTTAACTCCTTGAGTCAATTCATGGTGGACCCTCGAAGAATGCATTGGATAGCTGTAGCCTGTGAAGCATGTGCTTTGATACTTGAGAGGTACAGTGGAGTACGGATTGTTGTATGAGCGCAATGGTGGAGTGAGATTGGCAGGTTTTACAGATGCTAATTGGGAAAGATGTACAAAGGACAAGAAGAGCACTTCAGGTTGTTGCTTCAGCAGGAAGCAAAGATTAGTGGCATTAAGCTTTGTTGAGGAAAAGTACATGGCAACTAGTTTGGCAGCATGCGAGGCACTGTGATTGAAGAAGTTGTTCTTTGGATTGTTCGATGTGGAGTTGGAGGGGCTATAGTGATACATTGTGATAATCAGAGTGGCATCAAGCTCTCTAAGAATCATCTATTTCATGATCGTAGCAAGCATATAGATATCCACTATCTCTTCCTACAAGATTGTGTGAAGAAGGGGGTTGTGAGGCTTCAGTACATTCAGACTGATGATCATATGGAAGACATATTTACCAAGGCACTGAGCAGACATAAGTTTGAGAAGTTTAAGAGGGAGTGTTGAGAAGAGTAACTTAGAAGGTCATCTTCCATGTGTGGTGTCCTAGCATAGTAGAGGACAATGAAACTTAGCCAAGTTGATGTGTTAATCTCTTTCCTAAAGTTTACTTAGGAAAAAGTCACTTAAATGTGTTATATTTTAATGTTGACTTATTGAGCACTTTTTATAAAGTTAAAAGTGAGAATAATTTAAGTGATTGTTCTTTTAATCTTGGCCATCCATCTCATTGATAGGATGAGGGTTGATCTCAGCCCTTGATCTCTTTGGAGATAGGGTTTTCACTTGCTCATTGAGTCAAAAGAAATCAACTTAGTGGTTGGGGCACATTATTCATTGAGAGAGGGAAAACTTCAGCTTGGAGAAGGAGTTTGCTTAAGGGTTTGTTGGAAGAGAAGATTGCAAGAAGGACATAAGAGAAATCAAACAAGGATCGACTTGCTTTCAAGACATTTTGCAAAGGATGTTACCTTCATATCTATGAGCCATTGTACAGGGTGACGCAAGTCATCATACGCTTAGCACAGAGGCTAACGCAGGCTTCATTCTTCAGTCATTTCGATTCATAGGATTGAGAGAGAGGACCCTACAGGTGTATTGGAAGTGAAAAGTTGGGGTTTCACTCGGTCATTGGTTGGATCGATCCATTTGTAAGAGATCTCTATATTTTTTCTACTACATAATAAAATTCCACAAACTGAAGAATGAGTTTTCCCATATTGGGTTTTTCCTGGGGTTATTTACCCAAAAATATTTGTGTCTCTCAAGGTTGTGATTGTTGTTATATTCTTCATTGTTGATCAAATTTATTTTCTATTGTGCATTTAAAATTTTGTGAAGAAACCTAGTTGTAGCCACTAAAGAACAATTTCATAAATTTAGGAAATAATTTTTGAGTGAAATATTATTGGAAATATTGGTTCATTCTGCTGGGTTTTAGAAATTTCACATACCAATTCTAGAAATTGAATTACAGCAACAGAAATCAGAATTGGTGAAACCCCAAAACTAGGGTTTAAGCCTAAAAAGGTGCATTCTAACCCTACCCTAGCTTATTTTTCACTTGTGGATTGTTTACAAGGCATATCTAACACATTTTAATGGTGAAATTCATCTCCTAATCCTAAAAGGTTCATTGTTGTTATATTTCATTTTGGAGATTTTTTGGTAAGGGGATTCACCATCTATTTTTGCAAGTTTGAGTTAATTTTTTTATTGTTATTCATTTATACTTGCATTTAATCATTGTTGAGCTGTCTTTTCATAGTTTATTCATTTTCCCTAGCTAAAGCACCCAAGGCTCATCATTCTAAGTGCTTTTCGGCACTCTTCAGGTGTTTTTCCTCACCCAAAATCTGCATTTTATGTGTCTTTTATCATAAATCAGATTCTCAAACTGTTGGACAGCAGCAAGCTAGTCCAATTTACAGCATACAATAAAGGTACAACTCAAGTATATCATCCACTCTTGATTTGTGCAATTAGATCTCACTCTTGAGAGATTAAAGGTACAATTTATTTTCATCTAGAGAGTGATTTCTTAGTGTTGATTTATATTTCTGTTGTAATGTATTATTTCAGATCTCGGCACTTTATAATTAGCTCCTAACCCTCTTTATGTTCTAGTAGTTATTTCCCTAACCCTTGGTTGTATATTCTTAAGGCATTTGGCTACTTCGGCATTGGTCTATCTAACGCATATTGAGTTGTGCAGTTTGAAGTGAACCATACAGGTTTGTTTCAAGGATTGGGATACCCCCCGTGGCTTCAAGGAGTTGGCCTAAAGTGAAGGGGAGATTGTGCTAAGATGACAGTGGTGCATTTCCTGTATTGTGTTTATCCCCACTAGCACCTCTACAAAGGGTGCTAGTTTGGGTGGTAACAAGCATGATTATGGAGGTTGTTANCCCCCGCGGCTTCAAGGAGTTGGCCTAAAGTGAAGGGGAGATTGTGCTAAGATGACAGTGGTGCATTTCCTGTATTGTGTTTATCCCCACTAGCACCTCTACAAAGGGTGCTAGTTTGGGTGGTAACAAGCATGATTATGGAGGTTGTTATGAAAGAATATTTTATGTTTATTGATGAGGAATGTAACTACCTTTGACACAATTCTCTAGGGCACCATTCTCTTGTGCACATGGTTTGGGGAAATTAGTGGATGGTTTTGGAAACAACACATGGTTTTGGCATATGTATTGATGGAGGTTAACTAACCTTGGCACATTCTCCTAGGGTGCACTTCATAAGGAGGATATTTTATACTTCTTGGTGAGTTAAGGTGGCTCCATTTCACAATATTATAGAGCACACCTCTCCTAGGTTCTTTCTCATCATTATTGCATGGTTATTTCAGCGACACTCGGCATTATTTCAGCTACATTGGAGAGCACCCTCATCTCTTTGACTTGGCATTAATATTATTTTATTTGGAGGTTATTGTGGAGGAGTTTCTTGAAGGGCTTCTTGCTCTTGAAGGGGGGCACTTGTGGCTTGTGAATGCACTTACTTGGTTTTACTTCTATTATTTGAAACATTATCTTACAAGGCACATGTGTGGGTATTTTCTTTTTGCTATCTTTGGAAGGTTTATCTTGGAGGAGCGCAACCCTTTAGTTATTTTATTCCTTTCTTGAATGGTGCACATACGGAGGAGGATTTTATATTATTTCTTGAAATCTTGGCATGGTTAAGACCCTAATTCGTCCCTCTCGTCTTGAGATTATCTTGTTGGAGGTTATAACCAATTCATTATTTTGTTGTTGTTTGATTTATCCCATGGAGTCGGTTATGGAGCATTCTCCTAGGAGAATTATTTTATTCTTTTATCACTCATGCATCTTGGAGGATGCACTTATTAAGAAAACCCTCCCTATTACCCCTCATATTTACATGAGTGGTAAGTGTGGATTTTCATCACATGACAAGATTTTCAAGGGCAACTTACAAGGATGATGATGAGATTGAGACGTGCACCTTTTATTTTTGCTTAGTGACAATGCATCTTTGTTGGAGGCAGTGATGACTGTGGATCCTCCGTGATGTTGCATGATATGTTGATTCAATGGACTATGTGGTTGATTATCTCGGTTCCTATTGTTTTCTTCATGGTCACATGGTCCTTGGTGTTTATAGATGGTGATGATATGCTCCTAGGTGCTATGATATGATATTGGTTACCTTCACGCCATTGGTGTTTCTCTTTGCATGTTTGCATGATGGGATATGGCTCTCGAGGAAGATTGCTCTAGCATTTTATGTGTCTATTTTACTATTATTATGATTCTTGACAAAATATAAAAATGGTTTCATGGAGGTCCCTATGGTTTTGATGATGATATGTGCTATCACAAAATCTTGCACTTGTGCAAAGCCTTCACAAGATGCTTGACTAGTGAAACAAATGGAAGTAATTTCCACTGTAGCCTAAGCATGTACTTCCCTCGTTTTAGTGAAGGATAGAAATCTAACACAAGGGAGGCTTTCCTGGGAACCTCAAAGGATTCTATAGAAAGCCTAAGGAAAGTCTACGCCCCCCTATATTGGTTGCTTGACTAGCTAGGTCAAGGTTTAGGGCAAGGTCAATGTGAGTTAGACAAGGCAAATTAATTGTGCATGTGTGAGAGGTGTTATTGAGACAATCAATCATGTTTATTAAGCTAAGAAAGTAAAGTAAATGCCTCAAAAAACTAGCTATCAAAAGAAGGATAAAAGTTGTAAATAAACTTGAATGATAGATAAGATACTTGAGCATGTAAAACGTTTATAATAGCAGCAATAAATCATCTCTAAAATCAGCAAGATGACTATGGAAAATATGCCAAATACCAAGTAGAAGACTTATAAACCATTAACCAATGATTGCATGAGAGAAAGAGCATGAAACTATGTTAATTGAATGCAATATGACAAGCCCTAATGACTAAAAATGCAAATATTATAGCAATGATATTAGGGACTATTCTAAATAACCAATGCAAAGCGTTAGGCTAAAAATGATAGTAAATGAAGATGCAAATGAAAAAGGTCCTAAACTAACACAAAGCATTGAAAGAGGATGAGAGCTTAAGCTAGGGTTTTATCACTTAAAACAAGAAGACTAGTGTCTCCTTCAATCCCTGGGCATATAGAGTCAAAGCAACAACTTCAATGGAGGCTAAAAGTCAAAGAATACTTGAAGATCAAAACCCTAGGATTATGCCATCGTAGGCCTAGGCTTAAACTTCAAGGAAGGAAACCCTAAAGTTTATACAATCATAAACCCTAGGTGTCATCCTACTTCTATGGCATCTAGCAAGAGAATCAAGTGGAAAGAAGTTAAACCCTACAGTTTATACAATCATAAACTTTAGGTTTTAACTAACAAGAACAAGGTTAGGGGATATACAATCATAATCCCTGACTTGACCTCTTATGCTTCAACAAAATTAACGTCAACAAAACAAGGGAAGGGGATAAACAATCTTAATCCTCCCTTACGGTTTCTAACAAAATTAATCAAGGATACAAGATAGCATGCAACTATTAACCATTTAATAGAGAATTCACCAAAATATACCAAGAACAAACAATTAAACTTGGAAAGAACATTTACTTTACCCAGTCGCTATGAATGAGGAAACCCTAGTTTCATGAAACATCCACCAAAACAAGACAAAGCATCCACAAGATCACTCCTCCAAAAGTGCACACAAGTACTCCATTATGAAAAAGAAGAGAAGAGAGCTATAGAAGTGATTATCCACGAGTGTGAGTTATGATTCAACAATGAAGCAGTGCTAGCCTTCTTAGTTGTAGTCTAAAAGCTCTACGTTTTGGTCTTTTTCTGGGGATATTTGCCTGAAATTCGGCGATAAATTGTTGGATCTACATATTTGAGTGGTTAATTGTATATAATCCAAGTGCTCCAGGGGTTTTTCAGCATGTTGAATCCATTTTTGCATTCATAAATGCAATTTAAACAACAAAAAATTGTGATTTCGTGCAGATTTATGTCATCGAATTCTGGTGAAAAGGGCCAAAACGTAGAACAGTTAGACAATGTTGCATTCTTATATGAAGCAACCTTAGCACTATAAACCCTCAAATCCCCCTAAAATGTAAAATGTCCATGATACAATGTGGATAGTTCATGGTCGACCCCCCAAATAGCCTCAAAAATAAATAAAACATGTTAATACACCAAAATGTCACCTCAAAAGTGATACGTGTAAGTGTAGGATGACACAATGAGGGTGACGTCGTGCTCTAGAAGGGTGTAAGGGCCTCCAAAGGCCATGTCTCATCATCAAAAGGTGAAAATCATGGTGAAAAGTCACACCCCTTCATCAAAGGTCACATCTCATCATCAAAGGACCCCACCTCATCATCAAAACGAATGCCCTAATGGTAGGTCGGCCCCACCTTCATCGAATCATCATAACATATGATGTCATCATCAATATGCTCAATGTCCAAGGTGAAAGAAGGGTCCATCATCTCTCCAAGGGGTGTCCAATCATCTCCAAATGCAACATCCTCAAATCAAATTCTGACATGCTCTGGGGTGCATTATCCAAGGTGTGGGATTCCTACCCATATGATAGCCAATCTGACCATATCTGCAATATATGAGCTTATTTGTCCAACGTCCAAGGTCCAAGAGGTGTTGGAAGGTGCCTCAAGGAATGGAAAATCATCTAAGGACCCAACGTTATGTGTCAAGTGTGCAACGTCCTCTAAAAAGTGCATAACATCCTCGGTGTCATAGTGAAAACGTCCTCCAAAAGACCATGTCAAGGTGCATCATGACCACACAAGGCCCACAAAATCAGGTAAAACCAATAACTACAAGATACAATAGCCATTAGAATCATACAAAGTAAGCCACCAGTTAATACAAAAATCCACATAAGCAATTCACATTAGGTATCTTCTTCAAACTTCACATTAGCTCAAGACTTAATGCAATTTGCCAAGTTTAGGTATGGGAGGAACATCAAACGACCATATTAGGTGTGTCGGTACCAAGGTAGAGAGATAATTTCCAAAAAACCCATCAAAGTGTAAATATAGTGAATGAAATGGCATGGGATTACTTCATGGTGATGGAGTCATTGACATGCAAGGTACCATACTCCGTTCATCTCCATGAGCGCCTTTGTAGAGGGAGTGCTTGTTGCTTGAGATACCCTTCCTCGACCGTGTGTGTATTCCAAACCCCTTTCTTTCCTTTTGATATTCTTTTATTGTTTTTTGCAAGTCCTCTTTTCAGGTTGCAAGCATTCCTTTGCAAGTTTCAAGCATTCATTGTTTTTCTTAGTGGGATTAAGTCCTTTTAATTGATATGCATTCAGTGCATTAGGACTAGGGGTGATCGCCTCATAGCGAGGGGGTAGAGCTCAAGCTAACCTTTGAATTTTGACTTGGTCATTTATTATCACATATTTCTTCTTTCTTTTATATCATGCTTTCTTTTTCTTATTCATTTTTTCTAGCAACTGCATGAACCTCAACATTCTAACCCTTCTTCTCATAGGAGAATGAACCACGGACCTTTTTGGTGTACATGTAACGGCCATTACCCTAATTTTAGTACATTGTGGAAGGCCCTAGGATGAAAAATGTTAAGTATGGGATGGAGAGGTACATTACCCCTATTAAAGCCTCCCAATAGTACCCATGTTCCCCAAGACTGACAACACTAGACTAGGACACAAATTATGGCCACCAAGGTGAAACAAGGCAAAAAACACAACTTCCAAGCTTATAATCCATTATCCGGCTTCAACCCATGATCCTCACCTAAATGCCCAATGCATTAAATATGACACTTTATATGAAACAATGACTAATGTACCCTCTGTGTGTTGGACCGCCATCATCAGATGAACCATGTTGATCAAGTGAAATTAGCTAAGCTGGATGAGTGGGGAGGCATTTGAGGGGATGTTGTTTGTGGAGAACATTGATCATCATCATCATCGGGATCATTGTCTTCATTGCAGGCCAGTGACGAGACATGATCTCCTCTAGTTACCACTAGGTGAAAGGTGGGGTAACAATATGCAACTTGACTCTTGTAGAGGAGCACCCTAAATCCTGGAAAAGTCTATTGTATTTCTACAGTGATAATGTTAGCTTTTGGGGTAGCTCGAACAAGTACTTCTGCATTGGCGATGCCTAGCATGCAGAGTTGTTCGAGTAACACTCTCTAGATTGTTAAAGTGGCTTTTATTTAATGACTAAAGTGACCTTTTATAAATTTGAGTGACTTAAGTCATCTCAACGAGAGATTAAGTCATAGTTGTTGATCTCAAGAGATCAAGATAAGATCTTGATCATTGATCACTTTCGAGATAGGGTTTTAGTCATTAGAATATTATAAAAGAAAATCTAAGGAGAGTGAGAGGCACACAATGAGTGCATAGGAGCAAGAGGGAGTCTTGCTCATGTACTTGTGTCTGAGTGGGAATGACTAAGGAAGTGTGCAAAGGGGCAGCGAGGGAGATAGCAGCCAGGTGGGCTAGGCTATCAGCTGCAACATGGTAATCCTCTAATGGGCCATCATCCCAGAACGAGAGAACAAGATTTTTAGCAATAAAATCAAACTCAGAACTATTTTTCCCGCAAGGATTTTTGCAGGGGTGTTTACCCGAAATCTCTTGTGTGATGCGTGTTATGGTTTCTGTTGTTTTAATGCTTCCTCTAAATGTTAGTTGACAACCTAGCTGTGCTAATAATCAATAAAGTGAGTTTATTTGGATTGTTAGTCATGTGTTGGGTTTGATAGGAAAATCAACATGGTATCAAAGCCGAGACTTTGAAGAAGCCGGGTTTTGCACAAGATCGAGGTTAGAATCAAGTTACAGATCTACGGGAAAATTATTTTTTAGTCCATTAATTTACAGGGTAATCAAAAAATTTTAAAAAGGGAAGAGGTGCAAGGTCGTACAGTCTCCACCATACAGTCATCGTAGGCGTTGTCACGTGCTGTAGAACCGGTCGATTATTGCATACTGTCCTATTTATATTGTATGTTTACATATTGAACCAGGTAGGTTCACCACATCGCGCGGGGAGCATGAGAGTTGGGTTGTAGTGGATTGGATCGAGCAGCCGCTAAGGTGCTGCAGTGAATTGCAATTGCGGGTCATGGAGCAGTGTTGGTCGGGGTACAACTAGCAAGCTTCATCACAGAGAGACATTGCAGCGAGTGGGATGGCGTAGTAGTAGAGTGCGGAGCGTGGAGACTACTAGAGCGGCCAGTATAGGCGGATCCGTGGTTGAGTAGAGGCTGCAGTCATGTGGAGGTCGAGAGGAGCGAGCTAGGAGAAATCAGCGAAAAGGACCAGTCGCTATCAAAGAGTGAGAGCAGGGCAGACAGAGGTCGGGGGGTGCTAAAGGGTCGAGCCAAGGTGGCAAACGTAAGAGCTGGGTGAGAGTACTCACTAAAGTGTGAGTCACGGTCGTGCTGGGGGAAGAGAACGAAGGGTTGTTGAGTGTGCTCGGCAAGCAGAGGTGAGAGAGACTGTTGAAGCCACTAGGAAGTCGAAACTGCACACATGAGCAGCAAGCTCGAGCCGTCAGTTTGATGTCTACAATAGTCACATAAGGAAGTCGTCGGGAGGGTGCACTAGTAGTTAGACACGTGGACTGTTGACTATGTGTTGCAGAGAGTGCAACTGGAAAGCAGGGTGGTGGTGTGGTTGCAGGTTGAACGCGTGAGTGACTAAGAGGTGGTTAGCCGCCAACAGGTAGAGGACCCGCGGGCAAAGCACCGACATCTATCAAAGGTTGTCGTGGATGTGGGTGAGAGGGAGTTGAACATGAGGAAGGCAGCCGCGAAGGTGATTTGGCCAACGACTGGCCTAGCAACCGCCAGCTAGGGGAGCACGAGCCACTAAACGAGCAACCGCCAAGTAGCCAGAACAACCGTAGAACTGCACAACAGGGGCCAGGAAGCCACGGGCTGCCTAGTAGAGGTCCGAGTAGCTCCCAAGCAGTAGGAAAACTACCCAAGATTATTCGAGAAACAGGCAGGTGCCCCAGGTAGCAAGCATAATTTCAGGCAACATGCTGAGATAGTCGGGCAGTGCAGAAAGTCTCTAGGCAGCCCAGAAAAGGGTCCAGGCAATAGGTAGTGAGCCCGAGGAGTGAGAAGTAGGACTGGGCAGTAGGTCCAAGAGGCCAAATTTGAGTAGGTTGTCAAGATGGCAGTGTTGGGGATGGGTTATGGGTAGTGACTCATTTCTCCATATGAGGGGAATGAGGTCGATGTTCCTTAGTGTTTCAGAGAAAGACTCGGACTGTTATGTGAAGAGTGGGGCACACACCATGCATCCAGTGAAGGGGGTTGGATGTGTCAAATTATAGCTAGAGTCAAGAGTTTCTCTAGAGGTGGTAGGAGTGATGTATGTCCCAAGGCTAAAGTTTCTCTCAGTATCGGCCTTGGAGGACACGGGGTATGCAATTATGTTCGAGGATGGACAAGTACTCATACGTTCAATGGGAGCAGATACCCAAGATGCAGCAGTGAGGCTTGGCATCAAGGAGGGTATGATAGACGGGGTATTGGGACAGCCTGTAGTGGGGTCCAAGGGGATCTTGGATTGTAGATCAGATCATATTGCAGCGAAGGTAGAAAGAGGGTCTTCCAGTTCAAAGGGAGCAGCTACAGCAACAACAGATCTGATGGGGTCAAAGATTGATCCAGGAAGAGGTTCTTCCAGAAGTACCTTCCTCGCTAAGAGGGAGTGTTATCTTTTGGGGCAGCTCGGACATGTGCTTCTGCATTGGCGGTGCCTAGCATGCGAAGGTGTCTGAGTGACACTCTCTAGATTGTTAAAGTAGCTTTTATTTAATGACTAAAGTGACCTTTAATAAAGTTGAGTGACTTAAGTCATTTCAACGAGAGATTAAGTCCCAGTCATTGATCTCAAGAGATCAAGATCAAATCTTGATCGTTAATCACTTTGGAGATAGGGTTTTAGTCATTAGGATATTATAAAAGCATATCTAAGGAGAGTGGGAGGCACACAATGAGTGCATAGGAGCAAGAGGGAGTCTTACTCATGTACTTGTGTCTGAGTGGGCAGGGCTGAGGAAGTGTGCAAAGGGGCAGCGAGGGAGATAGCAGCCAGGTGGGCTACGCTATCATCTGCAACATTGTAATTCTTTAATGGGCCATTATCCCAGAATGGGAGCCCAAGATTTTTAGCAATAAAATCAAACTCAGAATTGGTTTTCCCGCAAGGGTTTTTCCAGGGGTGTTTACCCGAAATCTCTTGTGCAATGCGTGTTATGGTTTATGTTGTTTTAATGCTTCCACTAAATGTTAGTTGACAACCTAGCTATTCTAATAATCAATAAAGCGAGTTTATTTCAATTGTTAGTCGTGTGCTAGGTTTGACAGGAAAATCAACAGATAATTAATGAGATAGACAACAAATCTTGCAGAGCACTCACCTCCTTGGTACATTTTGGAGAAACCTAGGGTTTCAAGTTGATATTGGCAAGGTTGATGGCATCACACTTCTTGGAGAGAGTTCCCTAGGGTTTGTGGTGTCTATTGTGGTCCTATGTTGATACTTGATAAGACAAACTCTCAATCTTGGGGAGCACTCCACCCTTTCATGGATTTCCAACATTTAGCACAATATTTTAGTGATTTTCAACTATTGGAGGATGGCTCCTTTCTCAAGGACAAGCTATTCCTCACCTACCAAGCGAAGCATGCCAAGCATTTTTCCCTTCCTTCCCTTTGCTCAGTAACTTGCTTCTTTGCTCAGTGAACTTGGACTTAGGCAAATCTCCACCTTTCTCCTTATCTCCAACTCAATCTTCCTTGGGACTTAACCAAACCAAAAATTAAAAAACTCTATGGAAAAATGGGCTTCATAAAGCATATCTAAAATCCGATTGTTGAATTCTTAAGGAAGTTGAAGGGTTCTAATACATTTAAGATAAGCCTCAAACATAAACAAGGTGGAAATTTCAACACCCCCACCGGTGGATGATGCCCATTACCCACACTTCACTTTATTGACATCATTGATGGCATCATTTTGCTGACTCATCATAACAAGTGAATTACTTACCTTGCAAGGCATGTGGCAAGACCAGCCACTTGGACATCCAAAACAATCATTATATTCTAACGTACATCTATACATGGAGAGAGGATGAATCTGTCAGTTTATGTGTCCATCAGTCTAGAATTTTAAAGATGTATCATGAATATGTACTGAAGATGGATCACAAATTGGTGATCCAAAACATTGACACATTCTCATCATGCGTGGTCAATCCAGAAAACTCATCACTAGACATATTCCACTGCAAAGCTGGAGGGAACAGATTTTAAAGATACTAGGAGCCTTAGGACGAGCTACGTTTGCTAGCAGCATCACCCTATGGACCCAAAAATCTATTGAAGAATTTGTATGTACATTAGATATTGATTTGAAACAGACTGATACTAGCGTGTGTAAAAATTGAAAAATGAGACCTGGGTTTGGTTTTCTCAGCTTTAAATATGTGTGCATGTACCAAAAGACCTAAAAAACTAAGATTTCCAGGAAAACATGAGAATATATATATATATATATATCCACTGTGTTATCACTGAAATTTCGTCTGCACATGGCGACAAGAACTCCACATCATCAAAACAGCAATGAAGTCATTCATGGAACTGAATTAAGTTCACAACATTCCAGAAGGGTCAAAAACTATACAAAGTAACCA
>SNQJ01S0215433.1:4456-15566 GCA_010110895.2 Picea sitchensis
AATTAGTTAAATAGTATAACATTAGTATGTCAAACTAAAATTATTATAATTATAATATTTTTTGATTCCTCAAATAGCTCCTATTAGATGATTATTTTTATTTTTCTTATTTAGAATTATTTTTATTCTATTTAATATAATAAATTATTTTGTATATTTTCCTTTAACTTCTAAATCTAAAAATTTAACTAAAATTAATACAATTTCTATAAATTGAAAATGATAAGTAATTTATTTTCTGTATTTGACCCTTCTTCTAGTATTCTAAATTTATCATTAAATTGATTAAGTACTTTTATTGGATTATTAATAATTCCATCAATGTACTGATTTATACCTTCTCGTTATCATATTATTTGAAATAATATCTTAACTACTTTACATAAGGAATTTAAGGTTTTATTAGGTAATCCTTCTCAAAAAGGAATAACTTTAATTTTTGTTTCTTTATTTAGATTAATTTTATTTAATAATTTCATAGGATTATTCCCATATATTTTTACTAGTACTAGTCATTTAACATTAACTTTAATATTAGCTTTACCTTTATGATTGGCTTTTATAATCTATGGGTGATTAAATCATACCCAACATATATTTGCTCATTTAGTTCCTCAAGGAACTCCTGGAGTTTTAATACCTTTTATGGTTTGTATTGAAACAATTAGTAATGTTATTCGTCCAGGAACTTTAGCTGTTCGATTAACTGCTAATATAATTGCAGGACATTTATTAATAACATTATTAGGAAATACAGGTCCTTCTTTATCTTCTATAATTATTGTTGTTTTATTAGTTGTACAAATATTATTATTAATTTTAGAATCAGCAGTAGCTATTATTCAATCTTATGTATTTGCTGTATTAAGAACTTTATATTCTAGAGAAGTTATTTAATTTCTAAAAAATTAAAAAAAAATGTCAACACATTCAAATCATCCTTTTCATTTAGTAGATTATAGTCCATGACCTTTAACAGGTGCAATTGGAACAATAACTATGGTTTCAGGTTTAGTAAAATGATTCCATCAATATAATATATCATTAATAATATTAGGTTCAATAATTACAATATTAACAGTTTATCAATGATGACGTGATGTTTCTCGTGAAGGAACTTTTCAAGGTTTACATACTTTTTCTGTAACAACAGGATTACGTTGAGGAATAATTTTATTCATTTTATCTGAAGTTTTATTCTTTTCATCTTTTTTTTGAGCTTTTTTTCATAGAAGATTATCTCCTTCTATTGAATTAGGTTCAATTTGACCTCCTATAGGAATTACACCTTTTAATCCTTTCCAAATTCCACTATTAAATACAATTATTTTATTAACATCAGGTATTACTGTAACATGAGCTCATCATAGATTAATACAAGGAAATTTTTCTCAAACTACTCAAGGATTATTCTTTACAGTTTTATTAGGAGTTTATTTTTCAATATTACAATCTTATGAATATATTGAAGCTTCTTTTAATATTGCTGATGCTGTTTATGGTTCTACTTTTTTTATAGCAACAGGATTCCATGGTCTTCATGTTTTAATTGGAACAACATTTTTATTAATTTGTCTAATTCGACATTTAAATAATCATTTTTCTAAAAATCATCATTTTGGGTTTGAAGCAGCCGCATGATACTGACATTTTGTAGATATTGTTTGATTATTTTTATATGTATCAATTTATTGATGAGGAGGATAATATATTTATATAGTATAAAAGTATATATGACTTCCAATCATAAGGTTTATTAATATAATAATATAAATAATTTTTTCTATTATTTTAATCTCATTAATTTTGATAACTTTATCTATTGTTGTTATAATATTAGCAACTATTTTATCTAAAAAAACTTATAGAGACCGAGAAAAAAGTTCTCCATTTGAATGTGGATTTGATCCTATATCTTCTTCTCGTTTACCTTTTTCATTAAAATTTTTCTTAATTACAATTATTTTTTTAATTTTTGATGTAGAAATTGCTTTAATTTTACCTATAATTATAATTTTAAAATTTTCAAACTTAATAATATGAATAATTACTTCAATTATTTTTATTATTATTTTATTATTAGGTTTATACCATGAATGAAATCAAGGAATATTAAATTGATCAAACTAATTAAAATAGGGTTATAGTTAAAATTTATAACATTTGATTTGCATTCAAAAATTATTTAATTAAATAAATTTACCTTGAATATGAAACGATATATTGTAATTAGTTTCGACCTAATCTTAGGTATTTAATACCCTTATTCTTTACTTATATTATATTCATTATATTTAATTGAAACCAAAATAGAGGTATATCACTGTTAATGATAAAAATGAAAATTATATTCCAATTAAAGAAATATGTTGATCAAATAAAAGCTGCTAACTTTTTATTTTAATGGTTTAATTCCATTTATATTTCTTTTATTTATATAGTTTAATAAAACATTACATTTTCATTGTAAAAATAAAAAAATTTTTTTTATAAATTACTAAAATTAATTATTTAATTAATTTTATTATTTAAAGATTCATAAATCTCCCTAACATCTTCAATGTCATACTCTAATTATAAGCTATTTAAATTATAATAAAACTAAAAATATTACTAAAATAATAAATCATAAAATAAAAATTATTAAATAAACCTTTAAATTATTATTTTGTAAAAAATTTGTATACTGAGAAGAAATTATTAATTGTTTGTATAAATTTTGTCTTCCTATAAATTCTGATCATCCTTGATCGAAATTTATTACAACATTTATACCAATTTTTAAAGAATAATTAATAATTCCATATGTTGATAAGTAAGGTATAAATCATATAGACCCAGCAAATATACTAATATAATAATTATTTAAAGATTTATTTATTATAAATAAAGAAACATTAGAAATAATATACCCTAATAATCCTCCTATAATACACACAAATAAAGTTATAAATTTTAAATAATAAGGTAAACAAATTATATGAGGAGTTGGAAAAATTAATCAACTTAATATTCTCCCCCCAATAATTCTTATAAATATTAATCCTAATATACCCTTTAATATAATTCAACTTTCATCATTTAAAACATTTAAACTACTACAATTTATATCACCAGTAATTGAATAATAAACTAATCGTAAAGAATAACAAACAGTTAATCCAGTAGAAAAAAAGAATAAATAATAAATAAATATATTTACTATTCTTAATGAAACAATTTCTAAAATTAAATCCTTTGAATAAAATCCAGCTAAAAATGGTATTCCACATAAAGCTAAATTAGCTACATTAAAACAAGAAGATGTTAATGGTATAAATAATCTTAATCCCCCTATTAAACGTAAATCTTGAGAATTATTTATATTGTGAATAATTGCTCCTGCACATATAAATAATAAAGCCTTAAATAATGCATGAGTTAATAAATGAAAAAAAGCTAATTTATAGTATCCTATCGATAAAATTATTATTATTAACCCTAACTGACTTAACGTAGATAAAGCAATAATCTTTTTTAAATCAAATTCAAAATTAGCTCCTAATCCTGATATAAATATAGTCAATCCAGCTAATAAAAGTAATAATTGACTTATAAATGTATTACATAATAATACATTAAAACGAATTAATAAATAAATTCCAGCAGTTACTAATGTAGATGAATGTACTAAAGCTGAAACAGGAGTTGGAGCTGCTATAGCAGCTGGTAATCATGAAGAAAAAGGAATTTGAGCACTTTTAGTTATTGCAGCAGATGTTACTAAAATTCTAATAATTAATATTTCTTTATCATTTATTATAAATTCTAAATAAAAAACATAATTTCAACTTCCATAATTTAATATTCAAGCAATTGCTAATAATAAAAATACATCTCCAACTCGATTTAATAAAGCTGTTAATATACCAGCATTATAAGATTTTACATTATTAAAATAAATTACTAAACAATATGAAACTAATCCTAACCCATCCCATCCTAATAAAATTCTAATTAAATTAGGTCTAATAATCAAAAACATTATTGATAACACAAATATTAATACTAATATAATAAATCGATTAATATTCATATCATCAATTATATACTCTTTACTATAATAAATAACTAATGAAGAAATTAATAAAACAAAAGATATAAATATTAAACTTATTCAATCAAATAAAAAAGTTATAACAATTCTTATTGAATTTACTGAAACTAATTCTCACTCTAAAAAATAAACAATTTCATTCATAAGAAAATAAAATGAACTTATTAATAAAGTTATACTTACTATTATTAAAATAATAAAGTTTATTAAACAAATAGATAAATATTTCACAATTTAAAATGAATAAATTCATATCATCGACACCACAAATCAATATTTTTAATTAAACTATTTAAATTTTTTATAATCACAGTAAACTTATTTCAGATTTTAACACTAATAAATTTAAAGGAAATCAATGTAAGAATAATAATAAGTATTCACGAACATACCCTATTCTAAAAGAATAGATTCCTGAATATAACTTTCCATGTTGTCTATAAGCATATAAATATAATGTATAAGCAGCACTAAAAAAACAAGTAAAAATTAATAAAAATATTGTTAATATAGATCAACTTACAATTCTATTTAATAAAAAAATTTCTCCTATTAAATTTAAAGTAGGTGGAGCAGCTATATTTGCAGAACATAATAAAAATCACCATAAAGTTATTGAAGGTATAAAATTTAATAAACCCTTATTAATTAATAATCTTCGTCTACCTAATCGTTCATATGTAATATTAGCTAAACAAAATAATCCAGATGAACATAATCCATGAGCAATTATTAAAGTATATGAACCAGAAATTCCTCAATAAGTTATTGTTATTAACCCTCTTAAAACAATTCCTATATGGGCTACAGAAGAATAAGCAATTAATGCCTTTAAATCAGTTTGACGTAAACAAATTAATCTTACTAAAACTCCTCCTACTAATCTAATTCTTATAAATCAATAATTATATTTAAATCCTAAAATTTGAAGAAAAGAGAAAAACCGTAATAATCCATACCCCCCTAATTTTAATATAATACCAGCTAAAATTATAGATCCAGCAACAGGAGCTTCTACATGAGCCTTAGGTAATCATAAGTGTACTAAAAATATAGGTATTTTAACTAAAAATGATAAAATTAAAGAAAAATATAAAATTATATAATTCATATTATAATTATTAATTAAATAAAAATTTATTGTATTATAATTATTATAAATATAAAAAATAGCAACTAATATAGGTAATGAAACTAATAATGTATAAAATAATAAATATATACCAGCTTGTAAACGTTCAGGTTGATATCCTCACCCTAAAATTAATAATAATGTAGGAATTAATCTACATTCAAAAAATAAATAAAATAAAAATATATTTATACTTCTAAACGTTAAAAATAATATTAATAATAATATTAAAAAATTTAATAAAAATAATTTTTCATAATTTTTATACTTATTAATTGCATAACTTGCTATTAATATTAAAGCACAAATTCAAAAACTTAATAAAATTATTCCATAAGAAAGTATATCTATTCCTAAAAAATAAGAAATTATTATTCAATAATTTGTAAAATAATTATAAATAATTAAAACAAATATAATTAAAAATAATACATTTTGCACCATTCAAAATATATTTGTTATAAAACAAAAAGGAAATATTATAATTAATATAAATAAAATTTTTAACATTGTAAAATATTAAAAGATTGAAAATAATCATTTCCATATATTCGAATTATTGATACTAAAATTGATAATCCTAATACTCCTTCACATACTCTAAATGTTATAAAAACTATTCTAAAATAACTTTCATAGTTTAATATATTTAAATAAATAAATAATAAATAAAATAAAGATAAAACAATATATTCTAATCTTAAAAGCATAGATAATAAATGTTTACGATTAGAAATAAAAATAAAAATACCTATTATTATTATAAAAAAAGGTAATCCTCAATTAATTAATATTATCATTAGTTTTAATAGTTTAAGAAAAACATTGGTCTTGTAAATCAAAAATAAGAATTATTCTTTTTAAACTTCAAGAAAAAAGACAGATCTTTATCATTAATCTCCAAAATTAATATTTTAATTAAACTATCTCTTGATATTATACAACTTATTCTATATATTATAATTTTAATACTAGCATTTATATTTATACAAATAAATCACCCCTTAAGAATAGGAATAATATTATTAATTCAAACTGTTATAATTTGTTGTATTTCAGGACTTATAACAAAAAGATTTTGATTTTCTTATATTCTATTTTTAATTTTTATTGGAGGAATACTTGTTTTATTTATTTATGTTACTTCATTAGCTTCAAATGAAATATTTAATTTTTCAATAAAAATATTTATTTTATTATTTATTAACTTATTTATTTTAACTATTTTAATTATTTTTATAGATAAAATAATTCTTATATTTAATTCATTAAATAATGAAATAACTTCTATTTCATTTATTAATAATTATATTATAGAAAATACTTTAAATCTTAATAAATTATATAATTATCCAACAAATATAATTAATATTTTATTAATTAACTATTTATTAATTACATTAATTGCTACTGTAAAAATTACAAAATTATTTTATGGTCCACTTCGATCAATAAATTAACAAATGAATATACCCTTACGTACAAATCATCCAATTTTAAAAATTGCTAATAATGCATTAGTAGATTTACCTTCTCCAGCTAACATTTCTATATGATGAAATTTTGGATCATTATTAGGATTATGTTTAATTATTCAAATTTTAACAGGTTTATTTTTAGCTATACATTACACTGCAGATATTAATATAGCTTTTAATAGTGTAGACCATATTTGTCGAAATGTAAATTATGGTTGATTATTACGAACATTACACGCCAATGGTGCATCTTTTTTTTTTATTTGTATTTATTTACATGTAGGACGAGGAATGTATTATGGATCATATTTATTTACTCCTACATGATTATCAGGAACAATTATTTTATTTTTAGTAATAGCAACAGCTTTTATAGGTTATGTTCTTCCTTGAGGACAAATATCTTTTTGAGGAGCTACAGTAATTACTAATTTATTATCAGCTATTCCTTACTTAGGATTAGATTTAGTTCAATGAATTTGAGGAGGATTTGCAGTTGATAATGCTACTCTAACACGATTTTTTACATTTCATTTTATTTTACCATTTATTGTATTAGCTACTGTTATAATTCATTTATTATTTTTACATCAAACAGGATCTAATAATCCAATTGGATTAAATTCAAATTTAGATAAAATTCCTTTCCATCCTTATTTTACTTATAAGGATATTACAGGTTTTATTATTATAATTATATTATTAACTATACTAACTTTAATAAATCCTTATATATTAGGAGATCCAGATAATTTTATTCCAGCTAATCCTTTAGTTACCCCTATTCATATTCAACCTGAATGATATTTCTTATTTGCTTATGCAATTTTACGTTCAATTCCAAATAAGCTTGGAGGAGTAATTGCTTTAGTAATGTCTATTGCTATTTTAATAATTATACCTTTTTATAATTTAAGAAAATTTCGAGGTATTGAATTTTATCCTATTAATCAAATTTTATTTTGAATAATAGTAGCTATTATTATTTTATTAACATGAATTGGAGCTCGACCAGTTGAAGACCCATATATTTTAATTGGACAATTATTAACTGTTTTATATTTTATATATTATTTAATTAGTCCATTAATTTCTAAATGATGAGATAATTTATTAAACTAAATTAGTTAATGAACTTGAATAAGTATATGTTTTGAAAACATAATATAGAAACTTTAATTTTCTATTAACTTTACTAAAATTAATTCATTAAATATAATTTATTAAATAAACCTTTAAACCAATAAAAAACAATAAATAATTTAAAGAAAAAGGTAAAAATCTCTTTCATGCTAAATATATTAATTTATCGTAACGAAACCGAGGTAAAGTTCCACGAACTCAAATAAATACAAAAGAAATAAATATTAATTTAAAATAAAAAAATAAATTTATTATATCCCCTCCTAAAAAAATTAAACAAAATAATATTCTTATAAATAAAATTCTTGCATATTCAGATAAAAAAATTAAAGCAAATCTTCCTCTTCTATATTCAACATTAAATCCTGAAACTAATTCAGACTCTCCTTCAGCAAAATCAAATGGAGTACGATTAGTTTCAGCTAAAGAAATAATTAATCAAATAAATACTAAAGGATATAAAATAAAAAAAAATCATAAATAAATTTGATAATGATAAAAATTAATTATATTATAACTATTAATTAAAAAAACAAAAGATAATAAAATTAGAGCTAATCTAACTTCATAAGAAATAGTTTGAGCTACTGATCGTAAACCTCCTAATAAAGCATAATTTGAATTTGAAGATCAACCAGCAATTATAACTGTATAAACTCCTAATCTTGTACAACATATAAAAAATAATAAACCTAAATTAAAAGAATATAATTTAATAAAAAATGGTATACATATTCATAATAATAATGATAAAAATAAAGAAAAAATAGGAGAAAAATAATATGAAATATAATTTGATACTAAAGGATAAGTTTGTTCCTTTGTAAATAATTTAATTGCATCACAAAAAGGTTGAGGAATTCCTATTAATCCAACTTTATTTGGTCCTTTTCGAATTTGAATATAACCTAAAACTTTACGTTCTAATAAAGTTAAAAAAGCAACTCTTACTAAAACACAAATAATTAATATTAAACTTATAATTAAAAATAAAATAATTTCTATATAAAACAAGTACTATTTGTAATATAAATTACATTTATAAATTCTAAATTTATTACATTAATCTGCCAAAATAGTTTTAAATAATTAATTATATTCTATATTTTAAAATATACATTATTTAAATATTTAATCCTTTCGTACTAAAATATTTTAATTTGTTAAAGATAGAAACCAACCTGGCTTACACCGGTTTGAACTCAGATCATGTAAGATTTTAAAAGTCGAACAGACTTAAAATTTAAACTGCTGCACCTAAATTTATATCTTAATCCAACATCGAGGTCGCAATCTTTTTTATCAATATGAACTCTCCAAAAAAATTACGCTGTTATCCCTAAAGTAACTTAATTTTATAATCATTAAAAATGGATCAATTATTCATAAATTAATGATTTAAATTTTAAAAGTTAATTAAATTTTAATATCACCCCAATAAAATATATTTTTTTATTATAATTAAATTTATCTAAAAAATTAAAATAATAAATATATAAAGATTTATAGGGTCTTCTCGTCTTTTAATAATATTTTAGCTTTTTGACTAAAAAATAAAATTTTATTATAATTTTAAATGAAACAGTTAATATTTCGTCCAACCATTCATTCCAGCCTTCAATTAAAAGACTAATGATTATGCTACCTTTGCACAGTTAAAATACTGCGGCCATTAAAAAAAATTCATTGGGCAGGTTAGACTTTAAATTAATTTCTAAAAGACATGTTTTTGTTAAACAGGCGAATATTATTTTTGCCGAATTCTTTACATAAACTTATCATTTATAAATATATTTTTAAAAAATTAATATACTAATTCTATCATTATTACTTTATTTTTATAATTTAAATAAATATTTTAATAAAAATTTAAAATATAATAAATAATTTAATTATAAAAATTAATTTATAACAAATTTAACAAAAATTGATACTTCTAAACATATAATATTTTAAATTTTATTTATTATTTATAAAGATTTATTTTATAGCTTATCCCATAAAATATAAAATTTAAAAATTATTTAATTAAAATTAATTAAATAAATAAATTTTTAAAATTAAATTGAATTTATTTCTTAAAAAACTAGATATATTTAAAAACGAATAACATTTCATTTCTAATAAATTATTTAAAATAATTTTGTCACATTAAATTTTATAATTTATTAAATCTTTTAAAATCGAGAAAAATATATTTATATATTTTTTATTTAATAAACTCTGATACACAAGATACAATAAATGAAATTTTCTTTTATAATAAAAATTTTTCATTATATTTCAATTTTATTTCACAATACTAATAAACTATTATTAAATTTATTTTTTCTATATAATATACTAAAACTCTTAAAATTTTATAATTATTTTTAATAATTTAAATTAAAAAAAGAAAAAAATTAATAAATAATTATTATTTTCAATTTATATTGATTTGCACAAAATTCTTTTCAATGTAAATGAAATGCTTTTCTATATAAGCTTTAAATTGATTCTAGATACACTTTCCAGTACATCTACTATGTTACGACTTATCTTATTTTAATAACAAGAGTGACGGGCGATATGTACATATTTTAGAGCTAAAATCAAATTATTTATCTTTATAATTTTACTATCAAATCCAATTTCATTAAATTTTTCATATTTAAATCCAAAAATAAAATTTATTGTAACTCATTTGTACTTAAAAATAAACTACACCTTGATTTGATATTAATTTTAATTTAAATTATAGAAAATTATTATTCTTATAAAATATTCTAATAACAACGATATATAAATTGAATAACAATTTTAAGTAAGGTACATCGTGGATTATCGATTAAAAAACAAGTTCCTCTGAATAGACTAAAATACCGCCAAATTTTTTAAGTTTCAAGAATATAACTAATACTACTCAAATAAATAAACTTACATTTTAAATAATAGGGTATCTAATCCTAGTTTTTAATTAAAAATTTCTAGCTTCAATAAATTTTTGATACAAAAATATTATAAATTTAAAATTTCACTTAATAAATTTATTTTTATTTTTATAAATATAATTATTTAACTATTATTAATAAAATTTATTCATATTATTTGTATAACCGCAACTGCTGGCACAAATTAAGTTAATATTAAATTAATATTTCTATTTCTAAATTTCTTTAATTAATAATATTAATTATTGCAAATATATCTATTTATATATTTACTTTTTAAATAAATATAAATTCACACAAAAATTTACATATAATATAAATTAATAATAAA
>SNQJ01S0215437.1:15576-28861 GCA_010110895.2 Picea sitchensis
AAAAAGGAAAGAAAAAGAAAAAAGAAAGAAAAGAAAAAGAAAGAAAAAGAAAAGAAAAGAGGGCATAAAATAATTTCAATAAAATCCCCATGCAATAATAGTAACTTGGTCCATACCTTTCAAGCATGGCCAAGTTCTTTTTAAATTGATGTTGATAAGATTAGTGAATGTATTTGGCTAAACAGTTTAATCTTAGCCAAAGTATGTAGGTTAGATTAGTGAATAAATTTGGCCAAATTGTATAATCTTGGTCAGATGGCCCCAGGGTAGAGAAAGTTCTTAGCCCAACAGTCTAATCTGGGTTAATTGTCATAGGAAGCTAGGTTAGAATATAGGCTAGTTGCTTTATTTCTTTATTTCAATAAAAACCAGGTGGATGTAAATGTTGCACCATGTTTAGATTCTTAAAAGTGGTATTGGTCAAGCCCCATGGTGGTGTATACAGGAAAAGCCTTGGAAAAACCCGTGAAATGCACTTATCCTAAGTTTCCTTGGTGCATGTATTTTCCACGCCCTTACTTATGCTCCGTTCATATATCAATGGTCTAGATGAATGCAGGAAGATCTATAGTGAACAGATCTTTTCGGACCCCCCTCGACCGTTCTATCTTTAACCAAGGGGGGGGGGGGGGGNTGGAATTGATGATAAGACCCATGTGCATCTGGACGGATCAGGTGTAAGTGCACAGATCTACGGTCAACATTGGATTCCGGACCCCCCCATTCGTTCTTCCTTTAATGGAGGGGGGGCTCCAGAATGTGTGATAAACAACGCACATAGATCTGCGGCCCAGAGGCAAGCGCATAGATCAACGGCTCAAGATGTTTTTCGGACCCCCCGACTGATCTTCCTTTAACTGAGGGGGGGGTCTGGAATGGGATCTTTTCTCTGGTGGGCTCCTGTCTATATGTGGCATCTATCTATCGGTGCTGAGTCCCATCGCCTCCCATAGATTGACACACCTTCGTCACCCCCTGATGTCATCATCCACCTTTCCTGAAATAGTCACATCCCATAAATGTTGTCAGTCTTTTACCCCCATTCGCTCATGGCAAGCCCCCTCACTATGACCTTTACCCCAATCGGTAGCCACCACGTCACTCATCTGTATCCCTCAGTCACTGTCACCTGCCATCTCACACTCTAAGTGATCCGTTGGCCATTTATTACTGGATGACCTATCTGTTAACCAACTGACCTATCTCCCGCACCCAACGGACACCCATTTACTCAAAACTACCCTTTTTCTTCCTATTTTCACCATTTACCCACTCATCGCACCAAAGATATTTACACCATTTTCTCCTCCATTACAGTCAGTTTCCCCCACCACCATCCACCCCGCTAACGTTGTTTTTCTTGCAGGTACCATTGTAGTAATGGCGCCAAAGTCTAAACAAGCAGAAGGAGAGGAGAATCTGTTTCTTCTACCTCCTGTCGACCTTGGCAGGATCCCACTGGTCGATAAAGACTGTTTAATCGCAGATACAAAGTGTGATTTTGATTTCGCAGACCTTCAGTCGTGGCTCAGGGAATTCTTCCTAGACCAGAGTGACGAAATCAGACTCTGGGAGTCCAACTTACCCTTTATCTCTTCCCTTAGATTCACCCTTTTCCAGAGTTTTCCCTCAAGTGTCAAGCCCACTACATTCCTGAGCAACGAGCCGTCATTTCCTCGTCTGGAGAAATCCTGTTCCTCATCACGCCCGAATCCATCGACCAAATGATGCAAATCCCATGAGCTGACTCTGCATCACCCTTCAACCTGGAAATTCTTATAGAATTATACCAGAAAATGACCTTCCCCCAAAGAGCTCAAATATTTGAGCTTTTCCTCCCACCATCCGCTCAATTTCCCTCCACAAATCCCCCTTATCCTTCTTCAATCTTTTCGACCAAAGGAAACCAGATCATCTCGTCCCTATGTGCCTTGATGGGATACTATTCAGATCAATGGGTAGATGAACCCATTCTGGGATTTTTATCCATCTTCTCTACCAATGAGAAGCCCACTACCCAGTTCGAGTTCAGCACGTTTCTGGCGAATAATATTCACGAACAATTTGTTAATTTCTCCACGGAGGGCTAGATCCAAGACTCCAAGTGGTTTGAGGTTGCCTTTTTGACTGCCTCCGCAACCTTGGGCAAATTACAGAGTGATAACAGGATCATCATAAGGTATGTGTCGTATTCATTTTGATGATTTTATGATGATCTATCCTTAATCAAATGAGCATAATCCATTAACACTTGTATTTTAATTTAAACAGGGAGAACATGTCATTCAACCCTTGATCCAGCTCTCAATTCGGCCCTTGATCCGACCCTCAATCCGACCCTTAATCTGGCCCTTAATCCGACCCTCGATATGAAACTTAGAGCGTAACATATTTGGTCGTTAGCATACCTGTGGGCATTTTTCGGAAAAACCAAAACATGGGATTTTTACCTATTATCGTCCTCCTGCTATGGATCCTATTGAATTTCAGTTTAGATAGTTAAACCAACCCCCAGATTCACGTCCATGGATGCTCTGGTTTTTGTAAACAAAGATTCCTGTAATTTAATTCTATTAATGATTTACTATTTTGAGGAGCTCGCCCTTTTTAGTGGTCGATAGTCTTAGGTGAGATACAAATTTATATATAGGTGGCTAATAAAAAAAATGGGGACATTGATTTCTATACCATGTTAAAACCCTTGATGTTTTGAACTCGTGATTACGATATAATCAATTCCTGGTTCGATGTATTCTTAGCTTGTGATTGTCCTGTGAATTAGATCGCTACAACTATATGGGAGGGGCACCAGTATCTTGTGTGCCTTGTTGTATATTAATTGATGTATTTTACCTTGCAGATAAGTTACCCTATATATCTATTATTTTAAATTATCAGTCTGTAAATTATTTATGAAACTTTACATGAATTATGCATATACATATGTTTCTAAAATGTTGTTTTTTTTAAGTTGCTAACATTGTCATTTTAAATTCTCAGTTTATAGATTGTTGGTGAAAAAAATCGAATTGTGCATATCTGCATGATTCCAAATCGTTGTTTGTAAGTTAGATGTAGATTGTTTTGTATGAAAGAAATGTAGACTGTGCATGTTGCTAAAATTTTGTTTATAAATTATTAAAATTGTGAATATTTTGTAAGCACAGATTGATAAAGTTAAACATTGTCGAATAATTATGATGTATACAGTTCCTTTGATTCCTTTTCTTTGCTAGAATGTTATGTGATTGAGCATTACACTGTAAAAATTCCCATTGTAAAATTTATTTGATAATTGGCTTGAAGACTTGAGATTGGTTAAAAGTATGTTTTCTGGATCATTTATGTTTTCTCAATGGTGAAGTTCTTAGTAAATAGTAAATTTTGTATTTTGTATTTTAAATGTTGTCACTATTAATACATTTTATTTTGTTGCATGCAAAGAATAGATTTTCAATATAGGAACAATTAGTTATAAATTTGTTTTCCTTAAGATAGTTTAGTCTACTTTAGCTTAGTTTTACTTTCCACACTTTGAATTTCCGTACTTCAATTTCTTGTGCTTAATTTTTGTATAGATTCAATTACCAACGAATAGATTAATGACCTAAATCACAAGATATGGTCACTCCATGTCGGGTTTCTTCCCTAGGTGACTAGTTATTCTAGTTAGTTTAATATATTTATTATTTGAGTTTGTCGGCATTAGATTAGATTAGGCTAGACTATGCTAGATTAGAGCTCCAGACTTGCACATATAGTGCTATCAGCTCGAAGCTTACGAGCCTCGGGTTGACAATTTAATGTCGAAATATATAGCATATATTTCACTCGAAAATCTCCTAAAAAAAATCACCTCCATTATGCCTTTCATATTTGCAGAACCACTCCCAGTGAGGATTCATATCAAAGGATGCACCTAAGTCGACTAGCCATGCCTTATGATCTACATGTGTTCTTGGTTCGTGTAGGTTTTTTCTTTTGTAAAGGAGCATCATCAAATCCCTTCCCTCTCTCAACACTTTTGGATATACATTGTTTCTTGTAATTCCCTTCTTTTCCACATCTCCTACATATGTTTACAAATTTTTAGAGAGATTTCGATCTTCCCCTATATTTAGATATCTCACTTGAGGAATTAGACCTATTTCTTTCCTAGGAGACTCCTCTTGCAAATAAGGGATATGTTCTCTATCTTTCCATGTTTTTATGCCTCATCTCCTCCAAAAACAAGGATGATACCACATCATTGAAACTTTAGTCAAATTACTACCTATGGCCACAAACAGACTATCCCATGAATCTGGTAAAGAGTACAATAAATTGATATACTTATCTTCATCATAAATATTAATATCAATATATAATAACTGACCTACCATAGTATTGAAGGCATTTAGATTCTCTATTACTAAGTCTCCATATTTCATCCTCAGGTTGTACAACTTCTTCTACAGGAATAATTTGTTTACCAGGGACTTAGACTGATATAAAGTCCCTAACTTATTCCATAAAGTTTTGGTCATAGATTCCCCTGACANTAGATTCTCTATTACTAAGTCTCCATATTTCATCCTCAGGTTGTACAACTTCTTCTACAGGAATAATTTGTTTACCAGGGACTTAGACTGATATAAAGTCCCTAACTTATTCCATAAAGTTTTGGTCATAGATTCCCCTGACATATTCAGTAGTATTAAATATGAGAGACACAACTAGATTGTGCTCTTTTCCTTCCGATCAAACTTTGTCCAATCTTCTATTGACATTCACGTAGGTGTAGTACCTAGATCCATAAGGACCCATTGATATTTTTCTATCAAAATATATTCCATATCGAGCTTCCATAGCTCAAAAAATTTCTCATTGTATTTATCGATCTCTATTTTTGAACTACTTGCCATTTCTTTTCACCACAAGAATCGATACCATAGAGCTTCCACTATAACACAGTTTATCATAGACCTAAGGAAAACCCTTATCTAGAAAGGAGTCCCCCTAAAGCCAATAATTGCTCTGATAGAAAATGCATATTTTAACCATGTACAATTAATTACTGCAAATGGCTTCTTATTAAAAATAGAAAAGATACAAATGGCACATACACACACACACCTTACACAAATATTTTACCCTGGAAACCCAAAGCAGGAAAACCAACAACATGCTTAGAGATGCATATCTAATTCTTTATTCATCATCGATATTCATTATTAACAATTATATATATATATATATATATATATATATAGGATCATGTGACATCCAAACCCCCTAATCCATTGACCCGGATTAATGTACAAACCTAATTCCTTAATTAGACTTAGAAAACTATCAGCAAAAAATCATGTTCTAAAAAAAATGCTAAAAATGGATGCAAAAACAACCATTTTATTTTTGGGGGATTTGCCCCCTGTGCACCCGATGCAACAAATATGTTAGGTGTTGATTTTATTTCAACCCTAGATATTCTTTGATACCATGTTGAAATTATTACTCCAACACCTAGGTACTTTGTTATCTAGTGATTTCCTTATTGTAATCAGGTTAGCATCTCACAAAAAAATAATACAGTATTGAAATATTCAACTCAGCATCATGCATTGGAAGCATAAGCTAGGAAACCAAATCAAGCACACATGAACACCAGAAGTTTTGGGTAAATTCCCTTGGAAACAAGCATGGAGGTAAAACCAGTGATGAGACTGATTCTATTATGCTAAAATCAAGGATCTCGTAATAGAGATAATGGCTCACTGAGAGAAATACACTTGCAGACTAACTTGGAAATGNGAAGTTTTGGGTAAATTCCCTTGGAAACAAGCATGGAGGTAAAACCAGTGATGAGACTGATTCTATTATGCTAAAATCAAGGATCTCGTAATAGAGATAATGGCTCACTGAGAGAAATACACTTGCAGACTAACTTGGAAATGTTTGACCTATTGTACAACCAATTTTGGCACACTTCCCAAGAAATATATGACTTTCCCTTCTGTGACCTACATACATGTATGACTTTCCCTTCTGTGACATGAAACTATCTAAACTATGACCCACATATGTGTACGGAAAGTCTGTATGGTTTGACTCTTTCCTGTGGCTTCCTTATGTTGAAACCGACCTGTGTATGCCTCTATTTTCTCTTCTTCTTGAACTGTATGATCTCTAGATGAAAGTTTGTATTCAACTATCCAAGATATTGAACCACAGTCCTTCATGATCCAATAATCTGTGTGTCTACTCTCTCAGCACAAATCCTGTCAAGTGTAATCATTGGTCCTCTTGAATCACTGTCCTTCATGATCTAAGAATTCGAGCAAAGGTCCTTCTCTACTCCTGAGTGTGACCTTGAGACTTCACACTATCTGTGTGAATTGTGTCTTCCTCCTTTTCCTATCCTTTCTTTTATAATCATGAGTTATAATTTATTTCTAATCTCCAAAGTGATCTATGGTTGAGATTACTTCTCACACTCACTTGATATTTAGATTACATGTTGCATGCTAAGTGATTATATCATGTTACTTAAATAACTAAATTAACTAATTACATAATTAATTAATAAAAGTAATTTACTTTAATAATTCCTTTAACTAAAGTAAATTCAAGAGTAGAATGGTTTGGACGATTTCCACATGTCTAGACACATAGACCTGTGAAGAAATACATGTTTGATGCTACCACTAACATCAACACTCCCTCTTAGAGAGGAAGGTATTTCTCGAAGAGCCACCTAGAATTGGTTCTACCTTCAACTTTGACACAATTTCACACACATCATCCTTCATACTAACATTCCTCCAACCATGCTAGTTAGTTTCTCCCTGAATACTAGAAGTATTGGAATCAATGGCGCTACATATCAATGTCATGAAGTTTGATAACTTCATCGAAGGTATGCTCTCCCTCATTGTGCTCATAGAAAATTCTTTCTCCTAAGAATCCATGAATGTCATGAACTTGGTCTCTTAACATAATTGGAAGGGGATAAACCCCTCTTCCCCTTTGAAGGTTTACTCCCCACTTTGGAATTCTGTGAAATATGCTCATCCTTCAGTTGTTCACCCTTTGAAGCCTACTTCTCCTTTTCCTCTATCACTAACATAGATCCATAATCCAAGATACCCTTGGATCTTCTTATAGGTTGGCCCTACAAAATATAACACCTTCCCTCTCTAACACAAATTATCACTATTCTGTCAGGGTTATCTCCCTCTTAACATATGTACTTTACCTATCTGAAAAGTAACTGCAAAACCCATGTCCTCCAAAACGAAAATTGAGAGCAAGTTTTTCTTCAGTTATGGTATAGAAAGAACATCCCAGGCCTCTAATGAAGCTCTTGACTCAATTTAAAACATGATAGTTCCCTTCCCCTTCATTGCATACTTGGCATCATCACCAAGATCAACATGGGTTCTTGAGTCCTCTGTGAGACTTATGAATAGCTTACGTGCTTCTATCTCTAGTTGATTTTTATAAAATAAAAATCTTGGGCTCCCTTCCTGGGATAATCATTCTCCTGAGGAATACAAATCAACAAATAACCAAGCCTACAAACCTCAAGATCAATCCTTTGATATTGTTGGTTGAATTTTATCTCCCTTTCTGCCCCTTTTCTTTTTTCCTCAAACCCTTCCCTACACACTTGGACGAAATTCCTTTTCCACCCAATTCAATGAGATCTCCTATATCGATTTGTGTGTATTTTCTGTCCACTGAGAAACAACCAACACCTACAACTAAGAACCTTTGTTGTTGTTGTACGACCATGTACTTGTAACTGTTGTTCTATTGTTGTATGACCTTGTACTTGCAACTACTCAATATCCATATATGTTCGTGCTACCAGATCTCTCTACTGTACCTCTTTCTCCTTTGAACTGATTAGATATTTAGGTGAAATTCCATCTTCACCCCATGCTAAGATCTCTATGAGAAAAAGTAATCCTTTTCTTTATCAGTGAGTTCTCATGTGGCTCAAATCTCTATATGGAAGGCCTTCTCCACCTATATGAGATCTCCATGAGAAAAATTCCTCCTTTTCTCTATCTATAAGTCATTGAATCCAATAAATATGCCATCCTATGATATCTGGATGAATGTCCTTCTTCGCTCGTCTGAGATCCCTTTGAGTCACCGTCCTTCGTGGCTTAAGCACTTGAGAAAAATTCCATCTTTTCTCCAAAGTAGATGACTCAAGAACATGAGAAAACATCCTTCTTTTCTCCCATGTGCTCCCTCTCTCCTTCAAATCCTCAGCTCTGACGTTTCCCAGAAACTATTCCTTCGATTTATTCCCACCGGTTTATAGCTCTGCTAAGATCTCTCGTGGATCTGTGATCAGTCCTTCAAGAACCCACTTTGACACTCCTAGTCCCATAGATATGCTCATGTAACCCTAGATATAAATGTGATATCTCCCCTGGTCACTATGATCTCATATATCTATCAATACCATTTGCACTTAGCTTCCTCCCAGAGAAATCTTGCTCTGATACAATGTTGATTTTCTTTCAACCCTAGGTATGCTCTGATACCATGTTGAAATTCTTACTCCGGTACCTACGTACTTTGTTATCTACTTATTTCCTTACTACAATCATATTAGAGTCTCACAAAACAATAACACACTACTAAAATATTCAACGCAATAGCATGGAATAGAAGCATAAACTAGGAAACCAAATCAAGAACACAAGAGCACCAAATTCTTTTGGTAAATACCCTTGGGAAAAACCGCGCAGGGAAAACTGATGTTGAGAATGATTTTATTATTCTAAAATTAGGTGTCCTGTAATAGGGATAATGGCCCGCTGAGAGAAATATAACTACAGATTAACCTCAAAAGGTTTGATATGTTGTACAACTAGTTTTGGCATGCTTCCCAAGAAATGTGTGACTTTCCCTTCTGTGACCTGTAGACATCCAATAATTTCCCTTATGTGACCCATGTATATCTATGACTATCTAAACTATGATGCATGGATATGTATGGAAAGTCTATATGTAAATCTACGTAAAGTCTGACTGTTTCCTATGGCTTCCTTCTGCTGAAACCCACCTGCGTATGGATTTTTTCTCTCTTCTACTTGATCTGTATGATCTCTAGATGAAATTCCCTCTTCACCTTTCCAATATCTTGAACCACAGTCCTTTGTGATCCAATACTTTTTGTATTGACTCTCTCAACACAACTCTTGTCAAGTGTAATCCTTGTTCCTCTTGAATCATCATCCTTCGTGATCCAAGCACTCGAGAATAGGTCCTTCTCTACTCCCAAGTGTGACCTTGGAGACTCCACACTAGGAAAGGTCCTCCTTTTCTATTTTTGTGAACTGTGTCTTCCTCCTTCTCCTAGCCTTTCTTTTATAATCACGAGTTATAATTTATTTATAATCTCCAAAGTGATTTATGATTGAGATTAATTATCACACTCACTTGAGATTTAGATTACATGCTTCATGCTATGTAATTTTAGCATGTTTCTTAAATAACTCAATTAACTAATTACATAATTAATTAATAAAATAATTTTACTTAATAATTCCTTTAACTAAAGTAAATTCAAGAGTAGAAAGCTTTGTATGATTTCCACATGTCTAGACACATATACCTATGCAAAAACACATGTCTGATGCTACCACTAACATCAACACTAGGTTTGGTCTTGCAAAGAATATAATGCATACCCAACATTATGCTCAAGTTGAAGGTATTGATTTTGAAGAAACCTTTCCCCTAGTTGCAAGACTAGAATCTATCATAATGTTTTTGGAATTTACGTGTTTCAATAACTTTAAAGTCTATCAAATGTATGCCAATTCATCCTTTCTCAATGTAAATCTAGAGAAAGAAGTATACATTGAACAACCAAGAGGATTCTTATTATCATAAAATAAGGATCATTTGTGCAAATTGAAGAAATCACTTTATGAGAAAAACAATCTCCCAGAGCATGGTATTCAAGACTTGACAAATATCTACAACAACAAGGATTCGAAAGATGAATTGATGATAGTAATCTCTACATCAAAATAGTAAGATGAAATTAGTTCATTGTTGTGGTTTATGTAGATGACATTATTTTTGGAGGAAGCATGAATAGATTGTGTATATTTTCACAAAACTCCTTACCAAAGAGACATTTGAATATCTCAAAAAAAAATTGGAAGTTATATCCATCTCATCTAGTCACTTAGTGCTTAAGGAAAAGCACAAGCTCAAGGGTATCATCCCTTTTCCATTGATTTCAAAGGGGGAGAGTTGCAGATAAGGGGAGAATTATTTCTATTCCTGGTGCATTATGTATTTCGTCACAAGATTACCATCAATGACAAAGGGGGAGATTGTTGAACATATTTTCATTGATGTCATATTAAGGAATTAAAATGAACATGTTGTCATTAATGTTATGTTAGCAAGATATATATATATATATAGGTTTACAAGTATAATAAAAAATGGGTGTACGCGAAAACCTAGAAAGTGAATTTTACTAGTATATTTAAAAGTGCAGATAAAGAAGTCAAAGAAATGCTGTACAAACCCATGGTTTTAGAAGTAAAAGTTCATGTGAAAAGATCAAAGGAAATATTTTACAATCCCATGGTTTTGGTTTTGGTTTTGGAAGTAAAAGTGCATGTAAAATTTCAAAGAAATATTTTACATTGGTTTTAGCATTCCTGGTTTCAAGCCCATGGTATTTTCCCATGGTATGTGCAAGGTTGAAATAAAAATAATTAAATATTTAATTAATGAATAAACACATCTCTTCAAAAAGGGTCATAATGATGTATATAAATAAATGTAATATTTGAAGTGGAGTGTGTGAGATGAGTGGAAATGTAATATTTGAATAGAAGAATATGATATTAGAGAAGTTGTTGCAAACAAATAGAGTGATGAGGTATGTGATGAAGAAGAATATATACGTGATGATCTAGTTAACAAATCTGGTGAAGGAATATCTAGAGAAAAAATCTGGTAAAGGAAGAAATAGCGAACAAATATGGTGAATATTGATCTAGCGAACATGTCTCGTGAAGGAAGAAATAGTGAACAAATATGGTGAAGACAAACTAGAGTAACATGTTATTATTTGTTTTATGGACCTATTGAATAGATTCTATCAAAAATGCCATAGACTTTATTCCTTTTCACCTCATTTACAATATTGAGGTTTCTTTTCCAATTGAATGTGAGATTCCCCTTCGTTGTATAGCCATTGAAACTCTACATAACACAACTGACTTGGAAAAAATTCAAATCACATTTGCAGGATTTGAAAAAGACCATTGTGCTTCCTTAAACAATAATAAGACCATGGAAAGGTTCTCCAAGGCCCACTATTCTTGGCATGTCTACTATCAATAAATTCATGAGGGAAACCTTTTCCTATACTTTGTTAAAGCCAAGGAAAAGTTATGACCTAGAAAATTCGAGTCATTTTGGCATGGCCATTAAATTTTCAAACATTGTTCGGAGAAGGAATCATATGATCTTTCCAAGCATGATGGAGACATTCTCAAGGAACCCCTCAATGGGTTGTACTTGAAGTAGTTATAAACTTAATAACAAGCATGACCCACCTATTTGTTTATCAATTTTAGTTCCTTTCATTGAGCCTTCTTTATTTTTCTTTTTTAATGAATTATTTTTGGATTCTCAATGGTTGTTCAAATGGTTTTTGGTACCCATTTTAACATTGTATTTTTTGATGGTACTAATCGTTTTACCTAGAATCTAGACTCAACCACATGGGACATATTCTTACAGTCACAAGCATTTATCCATTCACTTGATGTTTTCCTTGGGCTCGTAACCAACAATAAGATTGAATATGATTTCACGATCAATATAGTTGTTAACACAATTTCCCTTCCCATCCACCATATTCAAGTTCATATTGATTCCCAACTCCTCATGCATATCTCAAATTTTTTTAAATTGTCCATGAAATACACCTTTTCCAAAAATATTTGAGTTGGACTTTTAACAAGATAGTTTCATACCATTGCATTCATTCAAGTTACTAGAAGTCACTAATGTCTATGTAGGTAGTATAGAAAATCAATTATGGATTGGGACATTTCAAAGTAAATCAAAGTATGAAAGGAAATATTGCATGTACATACACATTATCATATATTTAACCAAACCATATCAAACATGTAAATAAAACATGATTAGGAACATAAACCAAAAAACATTACACACACACATACAAAATAAATTTCTGCATCACAATATTCATGTCTCCAAAAATATCTATATGCTATGATATAAAGAAAGGGGCATCATACCCACCACTACCACACTAACCCTAGGGTGTTGATATAAATTTCAAGAGTTTGTAAGTAATCTATATGTGGAGCCTTTCTAAGGCCACCTTGAATCAGGTCCCTCCAAATTTGCCCCTCTTGTACTACCTATCATTGTAGAAATCTCCACTCGCTTGGTACTCATCCACAAATTTTTCCTCTAGCCTCATATAGTTAGCCTCTTCTACTCCATCCATTTGTTTTTCTAACTTTCATTGGAGAGTCTATAGTATTTTTGTGGATTATACCTCTCTCCTTTCCCATTGGGTTGTCAGTCTTGAACTACCTTTCCCTCAATAGGCCTTGAACCCATCTCTCTCACCATAGGTGGTAGCAGTGGGGGAAATAATGTATATGCTAGAAGGAATGTTGGTGTTCTTACTATCCCTACAACCAGAAAGAACCAAATTCCATAAACGCATAAATATTTTTTTCATATACATAAATGCATACGATGTATATACATGCATACATACATAGAAGTAGCATGAAAACACATGTACATATCAAAATATGACAAAAATCCATATCATACTACTCATAAATCATCATATGTATACATACAAATATATAAAAGTAGTATGCAGTGATTTATAAATTGTCATGGATATTCCACTGGAATAACTTGTCACAACATATATTATAATATTTTGAAATCTTAGACTACGTAGACTAATTTTCCTTAGATCCCAGATTAATTAATTACTAGCTTCACTTGAACTTATGAAAATAAATTAATATGAAAATGAAAGAACAAGAAAAAATATACACACCATCCACACAATTGAACACAACATGTATCCTGAGAAGCCCAATATAGGAGAAAAGTGAGCTAGAAAGTGAGGCCTATGCTTTTCTCTCTTTTCTTCAACTATGGAAAGCAAGTAAAAAACAAAGAGGAACTCACTATGGAGTTTCCTTTGACACTATGGCCTGAATGAATGCTAAAAAAAATCCTA
>SNQJ01S0215438.1:0-15566 GCA_010110895.2 Picea sitchensis
TTTTGAGATGAATGTGGAGGTGGAATGTGTTAAAAATATAGTTTCAGTAATTCATTAATATCTGTACATATTCCAAATGTGTTATTTCCCTATTCCATTTTTAAGATGGTAATGGTGGCTCATTTAACATTATGAGTTAAAGGATAGAATTGAATATCTAATTTGAATTATGGTTGTTAATTTAGTAGTTTTGGTTCAAATTTTATTCTCTTTAGAATTGTTTATAGGCTCAAAACAAAGGGAGTAGGGTATGTATATCTCAGTGGGGTTTCTTGTCCCACAAGAGGTCTCATACACTAATTTGATATATGGCTTCAAATACTACTCTCTTTAGAATTGTTTAAAAATTCAAAATAGAGGAAGTAGGGTATGTATATCTATGTAGAGTCCTTTGTCTCACACTCCTTGTACACTAATTTAAAAAGATATAGTTTTTTCATTTTAAATATCAAACTGAGAAATAATTTAGCAATTAAAATAAAGAATATAAAGTATGGGTTCTAATATGAATTATGGTTACTAGGCATTTCTGGATTGATGTTAACATCACTTCATCTTTACTATCTAATTGGTCAAATATTATTATTATCCAATGAGTTGGCTTAAGAGTGGGACATTTTTAGGCACTGAGTTGGTATAAGTTGACATTGAGGCTATGTGTAATGGCCCCATCGTTACGACTACAAGTGAAGCAGAAGGTGCAATTGTTTTTTTAAAAACGGGACGGTAACAATGATTACAGCTAAACAACACATCTGATGGTGGGCACCACGCCTGCTAAACAAGCATAAGAAAACTTTAACTCCATGCACTGGCACAAGAGAAATTGGGTGAAACATGTGTTAAACAACTAGGAAAAATGACTACCCACCCGACACAACAGGACCACGCCTACAAGCTAAAGGACAACATCCCCCTCCCAATACAACGACCTTGACGAACAAAGACTAGAAACTTAAGGTGTGCGAACCAACACATGAAGGTGTTCCACCCATGCACCAAAAGAAAACTTAAAATGCTCGATAACACTCACACGGAAGGCACCAACTCCAGCCAAGTTCTCATTCTCCGCTATTCGATAAGGCACGCCATGATCCCCTCATCAGGAATCATGTTGTCCCTAGGTGATAGACGCGTCAATAAACTTCGCACAACACACCCTATCTGGATCGAGGACTCTAGATAAATCTGCCACGTTAGGAGCCGAATACCGATAAGAAGACCACACCCATACCCCAACAACAGGTCGACGAGACACAAGAGGACAAAAACAAGGGAAGATGCAAGCCAATACACAAATTCATCAACAACCCAACCCTTTTATCAAGTCTAAACTGGTCAATACTTACGATCTAATTTAGCGTTAAATACAGATCTAATTTAACTAGTCTAAATTACAAATAGTCAGTGATTTACAAACCTAACTTAACATGATAGACAAATCCAATTTAGCGAGTTTAATTTACCAAATTAGACAATAACTATATATTGAATTAACTTAATCACATATCTAATTTAGCAAGTCTAAATGAATACTAGTCAATAATTTGCAAAGCTAAATAAACCTTTAGTATAAATCTAATTCGCAAGTCTAAATTACAAATTAGACAACAATTACAAACCAGTCTACCATTAATACAATCTAATCTTAGCAATACCTATATATATAAAAAAAAACATTCTCAATATCATGCATAATGCTTATGATTATAATTCTATTAACGAATTATCTTCTGAGAAGCTATATAGCCATAATAACAGTATTAAGGTTGTAACAATTGTCATTGACTGAACTTGTGGTCTAAGAATGTTATCTTCTAGCCAATAAAAGGTGGTTGTCATTATTAATGTTTCACTGTCAAAATATGTTAACACATAGGTGAGAGTTAATTACCATTAAACTCAGGAAATACATAATCATTATTAATGTTTCACTGTCAAAGATGTTAAAACGCAGGTGAGAGTTAATTACTATTAAACGTAGGAAATATATAGATGACAACGCATTCGACGAAGGCCATCAATAAATGAAAACTGCACTCTCAGAGAGGGTAACAACGCAGACCAAAGGTAAGTCAGTAATGAAGTGTAGTCCAAAGGGAAAATTGCCAAGTACACATGCAACGAGAGTTGTCTTAAAAAGATAAAAAAATCGTCAGAGAAGTATCTCCATGCAATGAAATGCATTCAAAGTAAAAAAAATGCAAAGCAATAAGTTTAGGCAATGAAAACACCTTCATAAATTGCAGGGCAATAAATAAATGCAAACACATTCCTAAAGAGGGTAACATCATCAGGAAGGAGCAGAATTCACAGACTTGACAATGGAAAAATCGTTGTACATTATACACAATAGAATGGAAATATATATAATCATTGTCATTAAATAAATATATAGTCACATTTTCCATTAAACATAATCGCATTCACCATTAATTATAATCGCATTTTCCATTAAATATAATCTCATTTGCCATTAAATAAAATCATTGTTAACTGGAATAAAATTGTTGTTTAAAGTTGTGAAGGAAAACGATTGTCTCTTATTTAATGGCAGTCTACAGAAGGGTTAATTCGCTAGTAATTCTAAGTAATTTCTCCCAGTCCCAAACACCAAAAAAAAAGGCGTGACCAAACACCTAGAAGCGTGCCCCTATTCACAGCAACTACGCCCCCTCCCCTTCCCGATACACAGTAGATATTTAAGAAGGCAGTCCACTAAACTTTCATGGTTGTTTAGGGGGAAAACAATGCAGGCGCTCAAGGGGAGATCTCGATGTGGTTAAAAGCATGGATCGTTGTCACAACGTTAAAATAAAACGCAGGTATAAGCACAATAGCTACACCCCCAATCATACAGTAGAACCACCACTATTGACAACGCCAAGTGCTACCAAATACACAGTATAAACGTAGGCAAAAATACAACTCAGAAACACAGAGAAAAAGAATTAAAACGCAGTCAAAATCCCTTAAAAGATGTCAATCAAGTCAAATTAAAGTGCAGAGGTAAAATCACTGGCCATAAGTGTGAAAACGTAAGTTGAAATTTTCACATTAAAGGCAGACCAAAAGTATAAAAACCACACAGTAATTTTCCTGGAAAAGAATTAAAATTGTCGATGACATTCATTTAAAATCGCAGAGATCATTTCATTAAAATGCAGAGATCCTTTCATCAAATGCAGATGGTAATAAGCGTATCGTGGAAGGAAGGATAACAATCGCAGAAGTACTCATTCGCAAAAGGAGAAAGGTAATCCATCAATCATGAACAATCAACAGGGTTAGACAGTTGGGCAGAAACATCCTTCGCTCATCATCCACACACAGAAAAGCAGGGAATTAAGATCTATAGGTCTATTAACACGGAAGTGACGACCGTCAATCCGGCTCCTTGCCGACTGCTCAGGCGAGGAATGATGAGCTAGGGATGAGGGCGAAGTAAGAAGCGCAAACTCATCACAAAATCAATAAAACCATAGGATGGTCACGACATGCAGGGATCAAAATCCAAGGGAATCAATCAACAACGAGCTTAAGTCTATGGGGAAATTAAGTTATCAATTAAAACGCTAAGTCAACACCTTCTTACAAAGTTAAAACCACATAACGAAAGCGTAAGGTCAATAACAATCTAGCATGCAAAATAAAGGAAGCGTACCATAACCCAAGTCGCCCGCTCTGAGTCATTGTCCCATGCGCTCTGTGTTGCTCCTGCTTTCCGACCGATGAGACCTCATCGATACCTCCCAACCAACACTAGGGGTACTCTTCTTCCCCCTTATCCCCCTGAGTCGTAAAGGGGATACACACACTAAACCAGAGAATCAACTAGCTTCCACCTCGTCTCGTAAGGCCAAGCTACCACTCCTCACCGAGCTGGGTATCCCAACTCCCACAAGCTAAGTCAACCAAGTCTAAAATCCTGCAGTGTAACATTACACATAAGATAAGAGACCCATCATCCTTCTCCTCCCTCCTTTATATAGAGTTTCTAAGTCATTTAATTTCCCAAAATCCCATTTAATTTATTGTTCAATAATTTAATTCATAAAAATCATCCCCGTACAAGTGTCACCCATCCCCTTCATTGCACCAAAAATTAATTTCATTCATTAATTAATTAATCCTATTTCCCTCACCCACCTAAAAGAATTCCTATAATCACTCCTAGGTGTCCCCATATTCCCTTACACATTTTAATGACTTACCCCCTTACTAAATTACTAGTAAAGTTTAATTTAGAAAGTTCCTAAATGTTAGATACCTTACTAAGTCAGTCTTTTTGCTTTTTCCTTGTGTTTCCCCTTTCTTTTATGTTTCCCGCTTTTTCCTAGATTCCTAATTCTTTTTAAATTTCCCTCTTTCCCTTTTCATTTAAAACTCAAATTGGTAGGTGTAGAAAATTAACTTTTTCCCCTTTTCCTTTTTAATTAATAATTTTTTAATTAGCATATGTGATAAAACAAATATTTCCCCTTTTTCCCCCTTTTTAAATTTTATCTGCCAAAAGATTTTTATAAATTAAATGAATTACTTACCCCCTTCTCGTCACATGATTAATGATGATTATCATTATTATTTATTTTTATTTTTATTTTTATATAAATAGATAATTTTTTCTATCACAAGTATCACTTATACCTAGACTTTATTTTCCTAGGTTGGGCGACATTTTATTAGGGGAATTGTTTTAAATGTTTCTTATCATGTTATTCGTCCTAAGGGCATCTAGGTTTATCCATTTATTAATTAACAACGCGACGTGCCCTTTAGGACGCTCTAGGTGCTCCAAGGGTGCCACTCGCCTCATTTTGTTTCCTGTGCGCGACGTGCCCTTTAGGACGCACTACGTGCTCCAAGGGTGCCACTCGCCTCTTTCCATTTTTCTTGTGCGACGTGTCGTTCAGGACGTACTACATGCTCCAAGGGTGCCACTCGCCTCTTGACTGACTTGGTAGACATAAAAAAACCTTGGAGTCAATACTCTGCCAGGTGATCTTGTGGGAGACTAAGGGCCTCTAAGGAATAAGGCCCCTTCCTTATTACGGGCCCCTTAGAATCATCGTGAGTGACTATCGCAGTCAGCCCTCACGACATCGTGGGTCTTCTCGAACTAGGTAATCATTAACCTACAATTTGAGCCATGACGGGAGTGCTAGTAAGTTGTGGCAGGGTTGTTGTCCACACCTCTCCCTCAACGTCTCTGGTAGTTGTGCGTGACCCCTCTACTCCACATGTGAGTCTAGTTGGAAAGCTATCGTCAACCTGCATCATCAACGAATCATGTCAGAACAATATCCATAATCATATCATCTAATTAGATGCACAAATGTCATATATACAACAATCAAACCCCAATAGTCCACTCCCCGACTCAGTCCGGAGTCCAAGGGGATTCATCGATGCCTCTGCATCCTCGAGGTCCAAAATCCTACACACTCAGGAAAACCGAGTCAATAGCACTTGTCTATGTCAATACAACAAAATAACATGTCATCAATTCATAACGCCTCATAATCATAATCAAATGCCCAAAAGTATAATAATCTGGATCACTTACAAGCAAGTGTCCTCAAAGAATAAGTTCGGTCAGGGTGTGCAAGAGCGGGATTTTAAATACACCTCCTCTTGGTCTAAACTTCATCCCAAAGTTTCACAGCATATAAGTGTCGAATAATGTGTATCACGGTATCATATGTCTATCTATTAAACAAAAATGGAAACTGATGGTGCATATCATATGCGTCCTCCCAGGTCGTCGAGTGCAGACTATAGTTGTCCCACTGGACCTTGACCTAATCTATTGTTGGACGTCGTAGTTGTCGAATGCCATGATCCAGGATGCAGATCGGCTCAGCCATGAGCACCCCCTCATATGATACCTACAAGGAACGCATGTCACTAACATGTGTAGGATCACCAATATAATGTCTCAAAATAAATATGTGAAAAACATTGTGCATACGCCTCAAAGAATCAGGAAAGGCTAGTCAATAGGCCACAGGCCCCTTCCTCTCCACAATATCGAAAGGTCCCACGAACCTAGGAGAGAGTTTAGCTCCCTTTCCAAACTTGATCGAACTCTTATGCGGTTTTACCCACAAGAAGACTCGATCGCCAACTTCGTAACTGCGGTCGACACGGTGTGCATCGGCATAACTCTTCTGCCGATCATGCGCTTCTTTAATCCTTTTTCTTATTGTTTGAATTTTCTCTTCCATTTCTTGGATCGCTTCGGGTCCCACCAGGACCCTATCCTCAAGCCGATCCCAACTCAAAGGTGTTTGACATGGTCGCCCGTAAAGAAACTCAAAAGGCACCATCTTAATGGTGTTTTGCTAGTTGTTGTTATAAGCGAATTCTACCAGTGGCAAGAATTCTTCCCAATGCTTTTGTTGGTCCATCACGTACATGCACAACATGTCTTCCAAGGTCCGGTTCATTTGTTCAGTTTTCTCGTCAGTCTCCGGGTGATACACAGTACTAAAGTTAAGTTGGGTTCCCAAGGCCTCTTGGAAACTAGTCCAAAACTGTCTAGTAAACACCGATCCTCGATCATATATAGTCCTCTTAGGCACACCATGTAGCCTCACAATCTCACTAATGAAAACTCTAGCTATGTCAGGTGCCTGATATGTCATACGCACCAGAATAAAATGATCACTCTTCGTCGGAGTGTCTACTACCACAAAAATCAAGTCATGTCTCCTTGTCGTCAGTGGCAATCCAACAATAAAATCCATCAAAATAACCTCCCATTTCGATTCTGGAATAGAGTGTGGTTGTAGTAATCCTACCGAATGTCTATGTTCAACCTTTACCTATTGACATTCTAGACATCTGGCCACATAGTTGACTCTGTCTGCCTTCATTCCTTTCCAAAATAATAAGGGTCTAATATCTATCCTCATCTTTGTGGCTCCCAGGTGAGCCATGTATACTTCTCTATGAGCCTCGTTTAGGATCAAGCTCCTCAAATCGTCGTTCGGTGGTACGTAAATCCGATTTTTAAGCCTCAATAATCCATCGTCGTCAAATGTAAATCCTTCAAATCTCGGTACCATCATTGTGTTTTGTCCAATAAAATCCTCGACCTCTTTGTACCAGTCATCGTCACATTGTAAGGTTAGAATCTTTTCACGTAGATTCGTCTGAAGAGGCAACACCGAAAAGATGTGTGGTCTCCAACTCAATGCATCTACCACTCAGTTCATTGTTCCTTTTATGTAAGAAATCTCAAAATCGTACTCGCTAAGCGGTTCCGACCAATGTCGTTGACGTGCGTTCAAGTCGCTTTGTGTAAAGATGTGTTGCAGTCCACAGTGGTTCATCTTTAGTTCAAATTTTCATCCCACAAGGTAGTGTCTCCAAACCTTCAAGGCATATACAATGGCTAACAACTCCAAATTGTGCGTCGCATAGTTTTCCTCATGCCTTCTCAGTTTCCTCAAGATGTAAGCAATCACTCGACCGCCTTGCATCAAGACTCCGCCTAAGCCTTCCTTGGATGTGTCAGTGCATACCAAGAAGCTTGCGTCCATGTCAGGGATCTTCAGTATCGGTGTCGTTGTCAACAACTCTTTGAGCCTTCGAAAATCTTCCGTACATTTCTCATTCCAAACAAAATTCTTGTTCTTCTTCTGCAACTCCGTGATCAGATTTGCTATCTTCGAATATCCCTCGACGAACCATCAATAGTATCCAGCTAAACCCATGAAGATATGCACTTTTGGGACATTTGTCGATGCAAGCCATTCCATAATATCCTCGACCTTTGTTACATCCACGGTGATACCTTTGTCGGAGATGATGTGCCCTAAGTAGTGAATCTTTGATTGATAAAACGAGCATTTGGACAACTTCCCATACAATTTATGCTCTCGCAGACACTGTAGTACCAAGCGCAAGTGCTCGCCATGCTCCTCTGTTGTCTGAGAGTAAATCAAAATATCGTCAATAAATACTTGGATGAACCTTTCCAAGTACTCACGGAACACCCCATTCATCAAACTCATAAATACCCTTGGGGCGTTTGTCAGTCCAAATGGTAAAACAATAAACTCGTAATGCCCAAACCTCGTCTTAAAGGCAGTCTTAGGGATGTCATCCTCCTTGATCCACAACTAGTGATACCCTGATCACAAATTGATCTTTGAGAATACCTTCGCATCCTTCATTTGATCGAACATATCATCAATCCACGACAACAGATATTGATTCTTGATCATTGCCTTGTTCAATTGACAGCAGTCAATGCAGAGCCTCCACGACCCATCCTTCTTTCGTATGAAAATAACAGGCACACCCCACGATGACACACTTGGACATATAAGTCTTAGGTACAACAACTCCTTCAGTTGCATTCTCAACTCTTGTAAGTTCGAGGTCGATATACGATAAGTCATTCTCTCTATTGGTTTAGTCCCCGGTTTTAGGTCTATGGTAAACTCCAATTCCCTCTCCGGTGGCATCCTAGGTAACTCCTCTGGAAAGACGTCTGCAAACTCTCTCACCATCGGAAGATGTTCTAGACCTTCCGCTACTCGGTTATCTTTTAATGCAAGGATCGCATAAAGCCTACATCCCTTGCACATGCTCTTCCATAGCTGGAAGGAAGAGATGAACCTCAGGGAAACTCCCTAGTTCCATCCTACAATCACACGTCTTTATCCCTCATCATCGACCAAGCTCAATCGTTTTGTCTTACAATTGAGTATCACCTCATGCGATTCCAACCAGTCCATACCAATCATGACATCATAAGATCCTAATATCGTGACGTACAGGTTGGCCCTGATGAAAAACTCTCCTAGGTTAAGGGTACATCCTGTAACCTTTCCTCTAACCTTCTGTTTGGCTCCTGAAGCCACCTCTATGAAGCTAAAATCATCATATTCAACTTCCTTTACCTTAATCCTTTTTAGCATTGCACCATAAATGAAACTCTCGGTAGCACCAGGATCTATCAAAATACCAAGGGTTTGGTCAGCGACAGTACCTGACATCTCAAGCATAGTCAACTAGTGCTCTACCTGGCGATTACTCACCGCTACATGAATTTGATGGGCCTTGCCCAAATCTCCCACGGTAGTGGGTCTGGATGATCTAGATGCTCTAGTCCTCTCCATTGGGCAGTCGTGCTGGTATTGTGTCTCCCCACACGTCCAACACCCCTTCTTCAGTCCAATACTCCTGGTACCCAAAGTAGAAGATGACGGCCCACCGACCTGGAATACTGGTCTGTTCTGCTAAACATTCCTAAATTGTTGTTGTTATGGTATGTGGTCCCTGATAAGGTGTGTGCTACTAAGGTGTTGGTCGCCGAGGTGTAGTGAAAGTGGATCCTCTCTAGAAGCCACGATATCCTGGCGTTTGTCTAGTTGGTGTCTGATGCTACAACACACCAAATGACACCTACCCTGCTGGTCTCGCTGGAGTCCTGCTCTGACCCTTGCTGATAAGCTCCTCCTCTACTATGAGGGCCTTCTGGATGACATCATGCTAGGTCTGATGCATCATAATCCTAACCTTGCCACGTATGTTGCCATTAAGGCCAAAAAATGAACCTGTTGACCTTAAGTTTCTCAGTATTAAGATGTAGATCATATCGAAGCAGCTCCATAAAATGGGCACCATACAACCGCCCTGTCATAAGGCGTTGAACTCATTGAGCTGACGCTCAATGAATTCCTCTGATAGGTACCTCTCTCGGAACCGTTCCTCCAACAGTTCCCATGACACGTCTTCGACGACCATGTTCAGTTGCGGCAAGAACGTCTTCCACCATAGAAGAGCGCTCCCCTTCAGTTGAAATACTGGCATGCGGACCTTCATGTTGGAGGTATAGTCACGAAGTGAAAATCACATCGCCATATTCTCCAACCATTCCTTAGCGGCTGCACCGTCCAGGGCACCAAATAATTCAATAAATTTGACCTTCTCGAGTTCGTGGTGAATGCCACTAGTACCAGCCGGAGCGTGCGATGGACCATCAGGGGGTGTCGATGCCCTGGCCTCATCTCTATCTAATCAACTGATCAGTGCCTCAGACATGAGCTGAAAAGATCTCATTAGTCCAACCACATCACCCACTGTTATCTGCTCCTGCTCGACAACTTGTTCGTCTCCCTAGGGATTAGACCCCTAAGGCATGGAAGCTACTAGAGGCATCGCGCCCCATCCCCTAGAACCCAGTCGTCTTCCTCCATGGCGTCCTCTGACCATGATTACCTACAAGAATACAAGTCAACTTAATTAGCAACATTATAATCAAATATCATATCAACGAAAGTCGTAGTGTTCCCAAGTCGCGGGTTGAACCTGGCTCTGATACCATATGTAACGACCCCATCATTACGACTACAAGCGAAGCAAAAGGTGCAATTTTTTTTTTTTTAAACAGGATGGCAAAAACGATTACAACTTAGCAACACATCTGATAGTAGGCACCACGCCCACTGAACAGGCAACAGACAACTTTGACTCAACACACTGGCACAAGAGAAACTGGGCAAAACATGCGTAAAACAACTAGAAGAAACCACTACCCTCCCGACACAACAGGACCATGCCTACAAGATAAAGGACAACATCCCCCTCCCGGCACAATGACCTTGACGAATAAAGACTAAAACCTCATGGTGCACGAACCAAAGCATGAAGGCGTTCCACCCATGCGCCAAAAGCAAACTTACAATGCTTGACAACACTCACACAGAAGACACCGACTCCGATCAAGTTCTCATTTGTCACTATCCAATAGGGCACATCATGATCCCCTCATCAGGAATCATGTCATCCCCAGATGATAGATGCGTCAATAACCTTGGCACAACACATCCTATCTGGACCGAGGACTCTAGATAAATCTGACGCGTTAGGAGCCGAACACCAATAAGAAGACCACACCCATACCCCAACAATGGGTCGACGAGACGCAAGAGGACAACAACAAGGGAAGATGCAAGCCAATACTTGACTTCGTCAAGAACCCAACCCTTTTATCAAGTCTAAATTGGTCAATACTTATGATCTAATTTAGCGTTAAATACAGATCTAATTTAACCAGTCTAAATTACAAATAGTCAGTGATTTACAAACCTAACTTAACATGATATACAAATCTAATTTAGCGAGTTTAATTTATCAAATTAGACAATAACTATATATCGAATTAACTTAATCACATATCTAATTTAGCAAATCTAAATGAATACTAGTCAATAATTTGCAAAGCTAAATAAACCTTAAGTACAAATCTAATTCGCAAGTCTAAATTACAAATTAGACAACAATTACAAATCAATCTACCATTAATACAATCTAATCTTACCAATACCTATATATATATAACATTCTCAACATCATGCATAATGCTTATGATTATAATGCTATTAACAAATTATCTTACGAGAAGCTATCTAGCCATAATAATAGTATTAAGGTTGTAACGGCTGCCATTGACTAAACTTGTGGTCTAAGAACGCTATCTTCTAGCCAATAAAAGTTGGTTGTCATTATTAATGTTTCACTGTCAAAAGATGTTAACACGTAGGTGAGAGTTAATTACCATTAAACTCAGGAAATACATAATCATTATTAATGTTTCACTATCAAAGATGTTAAAACGCAGGTGAGAGTTAATTACTATTAAACGTAGGAAATATATAGATGACAACACATTCAACGCAAGGCATCAATAAATGAAACCACACTCTTAGAGAGGGTAACAACACAGACCAAAGGTAAGTCAGTAATGAAGTGCAGTCCAAAGGGAAAATTTCCAGGTACACATGCAACGAGAGCTGTCTTAAAAAGGTAAAAATCGTCAAAAAAGTATCTCCATGCAATGAAACACATTCAAAGTAAAAAAAATGCAGAGCAATAAGTTCAGGCAATTAAAACGCCTTCAGAAATCACAGGGAAATAAATAAATGCAAACACAATCCTAAAGAGGGTAACATCATCGGGAAGGAGCAAAATTCATAGACTTGACAATGGAAAAATCATTGTACATTATACACAGGAGAATGGAAATATATATAATCATTGTCATTAAATAAATATATAGTTGCATTTGCCATTAAACATAATCGCATTCACCATTCATTATAATCGCATTTACCATTAAATATAATCGCATTTTCCATTAAATAAAATCGTTGTTAACTGGAATAAATATGTTGTTCAAAGTTGTGAAGGAAAACAACTGTTTCATGTTTAATGGCAGTCTATAGAAGGGTAAATTTGCCAGTAATTCTAAGTAATTTCTCCCAGTCCCAAACACCCAAAAAAAGGCGTGACCAAACACCTAGAAGCTCGCCCCTATTCACAGCGACTACACCCCCTCCCCTTCCCGATACATAGTAAAAATTTAAGAAGGCAGTCCAGTAAACTTTCATGGTTGTTCAAGGGAAAACAAATTGCAGGCATTCAAGGGGATATCTCGTTGTGGTTAAAAGCATGGATTGTTGTCACAAGGTTAAAATAAAACATAGGTATAAGCACATTAGCTACTCCCCCAATCACATAGTAGAACCACCACTATTGACACCGCCAAGCGCTACCCAATACACAATATAAACCTAGACAAAAATACAACTCAGAAACACAGAGAAAAAGAATTAAAATGCATTCAAAATACCTTAAAAACTGTCAATCGAGTCAAATTAAAGTGCAGAGGTAAAATCACTGGCCATAAGTGTGAAAACGTAAGGTGAAATTTGTATAGTAAAGGCAGACCAGATGTATAAAAACCACACAGTAATTTGCCTGGAAAATCATTAAATTTGTCGACGACATTCATTTAAAATCCCAGAGATCATTTCATTAAAATGCAGAGATCCTTTCTTCAAACGAAGATGGTAATAAGCGGATTGCGGAAGGAAGGATAACAATCACAAAAGTACTCGTTCACAAAAGGAGCAAGGAAATCCATCAATCAGGAACAATCAACAGGGTTAGACGACTGGGCAGAAACATCCTTCGCTCATCATCCACGCACAAAAAAGTAGGGCATTAGGATCTATAGTTCTATTAACATCGAAGTGACAACCGTCGATCCAGCTCTTGGACGAATGCTCAGGCGAGGACTAATGAGCTAGGGACGAGGGCGAAGTAAGAAGGGAAAACTCATCACAAAATCAATAAAACCATAGGATGGTCATGACATGTAGGGATCGAAAGCCAAGAGAATCAATCAACAACGAGCTTAAGGCTATGGGGAAATTAAGTTATCAATTAAAATGCTAAGTCAACACCTTCTTACAGAGTTAAAAGCACATAATGAAAGAATAAGGTCAATAACAATCTACCATGCAAAATAAAGGAAGCGTATTGTAACCCAAGTCGCCTGCTTTGAGTCATTGTCCCCTGCGCTCCGTGTTGCTCCCTCTTGCCAACTGATGAGACTTCACCGGTACCTCCTAGCCAATGCTAGGGGTACTCTTCTTCCCCCTTAGCCCCCCGAGACGCAAAGTGGCCATGCACACTAAACCAGAGAATCAACTAGCTCCCATCTCGCCTCGCAAGGTCGAGCTACTACTCCTCACCGAGTTGGGTATCCCAACTCCCACAAGCTAAGTCAATCAAGTTTAAAATCTCATAGCGTAACGTTACACATAACAAAAGAGATCCATCATCCTTCTCCTCCCTCCTTTATATATAGTTTCTAAGTCATTTACTTTCCCAAAATCCCATTTAATTTATTCTTCAATAATTTAATTCATAAAAATCCTCCCCGTACAAGTGTCACCCATCCCCTTCATTGCACCAAAAATTAATTTCATTAATTAATTAAGAACTCCTATTTCCCTCACCCAACTAAAAGCATTCCTAGAATCGCTCCTAGGTGTCCCCATATTCCCTTACACATTTTAATGACTTAACCCCTTACTAAATTACTACCAGAGTTTAATTTAGAAAGTTCTTAAATGCTAGATACCTTACTAAGTTGGTCTTTCTATTTTTTCCTTGTGTTTCCCCTTTCTTTTATGTTTCCTGCGTTTTCCTAGATTCCTAATTCTTTTTAAATTTCCCTCTTTCCCTTTTCATTTAAAACTCAAATTGGCAGGTGTAGAAAATTAACTTTTTCCCCTTTTCCTTTTTAATTAATAAATTTTTAATTAGCATATGTGATAAAACAATTATTTCCCCTTTTTAAATTATATCCCCCAAAATATTTTTATAAATTAAATGAAGTACTTACCTCCTTCTCGTCACATGATTAATGATGATTATCATTTTTATTTATTTATTTATTTTTATATAAATAGATAAAAAAAATTTATCACAAGTATAACTTAGACCTAGACTTTATTTTCCTAGGCTGGGCAACATTTTAATAGGGGAATTGTTTTAAATCGTTCTTATCGCGTTATTTGTCCTAAGTCCATCTAGGTTTACCCATTTATTAATTAACAATGCAACTTGCCCTTCAGGACGCTCTAGGTGCTCCAAGGGTGCCACTCGCCTCATTTTGTTTCCCTTGTGCGATGTGCCCTTTAGGACGCACTATGTGCTCCAAGGGTGCCACTCACCTATTTCCATTTTTCTTGCCCGATGTGGCCTTCAGGACGCACTACGTGATCCAAGGGTGCCACTCGCCTCTTGAATGACTTGGTAGACATAAAAAACCCCTGGAGTCAATACTCTGCCAGGTGATCTTGTGGGAGACTAAGGGCCTCTAAGGAATAAGGCCCTTCCTTATTGCACGCCCCTTAGAATCATCGTGAGCGACTGACGCAGTCGACCCTCACGACATCATGGATATTCTCAAACTAGGTAATTGTTAACCTACAGTTCGAGCCATGACAGGAGTGCTAGTAGGTTGTGGCAGGGCTGTTGTCCACACCTCTCCCTCAACGTCTTTGGTAGTCATGCATGACCCCTCTACTCCACATGTGAGTCTGGTCGACAAGCTATCGTCAACCTGCATCATCAACGAATCATGTTAAAATAATATCCATAATCATATCATCTAATCAGATGCACAAATGTCATATATACAACAATGAAACCCCAATAGTCCACTCCCCGACTCGATCCGGAATCCAAGGGGTTTCATCGATGCCTCTACATCTTCGAGGTCCAAAATCCTACACACTCAGGAAAACCGAGTCAATAGCACTTGTCTATGTCAATACAACAAAATAGCATGTCATCAATTCATAACGCCTCATAATCATAATCAAAAGCCCAAAAGTATAGTAATCCGGATCACTTGCAAGCAAGTGTCCTCAAAGAATAAGTCTGCTCAGAACGCGCAAAAGCAGGATGTTACACTATGGCTTTGAAATGTAAATTATAATTAGTAAAATAATCCTTCATTATGAGACTAAATTTATATTATAATAACTAAAATAATCCTTCATTATCAAACCGTGACTTTATATTATGATTAGTAAAATAATCATTGATTTTTTAGACCATCAATTGGTATAAGTTGATCAAATGTTATTATTTGTTTAAATGCCATCATTTTCATCTTTATTTTATAATTAGTCCAATAATCATGTTGACATGGAAATTTCATTTCCATATATATTTATATTTATATTTTA